>CAUDMG010001189.1:0-5000 GCA_958450375.1 Homarus gammarus | reverse complement strand
TGTAGTCAGGGGGGTGGACTACAGGCTTACAGGCAAGGAAGGCTTTGAGGCGGTGGAAAGACTGGTCGCACTTCTGGTTCCAGATGTAGGGGACCGCAGAACTGGTAAGGTCTGTGAGGGGTCCGGCCACGCTGGAGAAGTTACTGCAGAACCGACGGTAGTAGCCGCACATCCCCAGGAAGCGCATGAGTTCCTTCCTCGTCCTTGGAGTGGGGAAGGACAAGATGGCTTCAACGTTTGCGTCCTTGGGTCTCACCATACCATGCCCAACGATATGTCCCAGGTAAGTCACCGAGGCCCGGCCAAAAGCAGATTTAGCCAGGTTTATGGTGAATCCAGTCTCTTGCAGTCGTGCAAACAGTATCTCCAAACGCACCAGATGTTCGTCCCAGCTGTCCGACACCACCACCAGGTCATCCAGGTAGGCGAACGTCCCACCTAGGTCTTGAATAAGGTAGTTTATGGCCCTCTGGAATGTGGCCGGAGCATTAGAAAAGCCAAACGCCATAACTAAATATTGAAAAAGACCAAATGGAGTTATAAATGCCGAGATTATTTTTGCCCTATCCGTGAGTCCTACTTGATAATATCCTTTCAACAGGTCTATGGTACTGATAAATTGGGCACAGCCTATGCTGTCTATTATATCTTCAATCAAAGGTAAAGGGTAGGAGTCAGAGACAGTGACCTGGTTCACTTTACGATAATCTGTACAGAAACGAAAGGTGCCATCGGGTTTTGGAATGAGAAGGCAAGGTGAAGCCCAGGGGGAGGTACTAGGCTCAGCTAAGTTATGTTTTAACAAAAAATCTACCTCCTTTTTCATAATCTCTTTTTTTTGTGGATTTAGTCGATATGCTGATTGTCTAATGGGTTGTACATCATCTGAGATTAGCTTAATATCATGTTTAAGTATATTGCAAAACCCTGGGAGGTCTGACGTGACTTTAGGAAATGTTGATAATAACTTAGTGAGATCTTTTGCTTGAGATGGATTCAGAACAGAAAAATACTCATCCAAATTGTTGAGTATGTGACTGTTAGCAGGGTTCTCTTTAGGTAGAGGGAAGTCTAAATTCTCCAATAGGTCCATGTCATCTGTCTCCGGCCCTGACAAAACCGTATGCAATACAGGTAGGCTTACAGCCTCGGGGATGTCTTCCTCTGACTGCCTGGAATGGTAAAGTTTCATGAGATTAATGTGAACAAGTTGTGAATCTTTTCTGCGATCAGGAGTATGGACTATATAGTTGAGAGGAGATAGTTTATTAGCAACTATATAGGGACCAGTAAACTTGCTTTTAAGGGGAGAGCCTGGAATGGGTAGAAAGAGTAACACTTTGTCACCTGGAGAAAATGATCTTTTAACTAATTTAGGTTGGGACTTCACCATTTTCTCTTGGACTTTTTTTAAGTTTGACTGAGCAATGGTTCGGACTTCAGTTAATTTGTCCCGTAAAGTGTCAATGTATTGGGAAACTGTTGCGGGCTTAATAGATGGAGTGTCAAACCACTGCTCCTTTACTATTTTAAGGGGTCCCCTAATTTGTCTCCCATATAGTAACTCGAACGGGGAGAATCCCAATGACTCCTGGGGACATTCCCTGATGGCAAAGAGTAACAAGTCTATGCCTTCATCCCATTCCTTTTGGTGTTCTATACAGTATTTTTTGATCATTGATTTGAAAGTTTGATGGAACCGTTCCAAGCAACCTTGGGATTGTGGGTGGTAAGCCGAAGATGTACAATGGTCCACACTGAGGTCTTTCATCACCTGTTCGAAAAGATTGCTCGTAAAATTGGTGCCCTGATCAGATTGGATCTCTTTAGGAATGCCCACTGAAGTGAAAAGATGCAAAAGATGTTTGATTACGTTTTTTGAAGTGATGCTTTTAAGGGGAAAAGCCTCAGGATAACGTGTACTGGTATCCATAACTGTGAGCAGGAATTGATTTCCCTTCTTAGTCTTTGGTAATGGGCCCACACAATCCACAACAATCTTTTCAAATGGGGTAGAAAATACTGGGATGGGCTTAATGGGAGCTGCTGGTATACTTTCATTTGGTTTTCCTACCATTTGACAAATATGACAAGATTTTAGGTATTGTGACACATCCTTCCTAAGTCCAGGCCAGTAATAGTGTTGGAGGAGCTTTTTATATGTTTTCAGGATTCCCAAATGTCCTGAAATACCATCATGGGCAAGGGCAATTAATGCTGGTCTGACTGAAGCTGGAATTACCACTTGATGTATTTCAGACCACGTGTCTAGATGGGCAAGCTCAGGGGGCCTATAGGCCCTCATCAAAACCCCTTCATGATAATAAAAACACGGAAGGGTGTTAAAATCTTTACCCTCAACTGCTGCATGATGAAGTTTATTCAAAGATGGATCAGATTGTTGGGCTTTAACGAGCTCATCCTTACTAATCGTCTTATTGTACAGATCTTCTGTGGGTAGGAAGATATTGGAGGTGGTTTTAGATGAAGAGGGCCCATTCCGCACACTCTGTGACCGGGTGACAGCACAAGATGGGAAAAGATGAGGAATAGTTTCTTTAAGGTCAGTGGTGGAGTTGACAGGTAAGGGAGAGTCGACTGTCTTTATGTTAGGAACCACTAGATCTCCTACCAAGTCATTACCCAATAATAAATGAATGCCGCACACAGGCATTGGGTCTTTCCTAATGGCTATTTGCACTTCCCCAGTAATCAAGGGACATTGGAGGTGCACTTTAGCTAAAGGATAGGAAGAATGGGACGAGAGATCTGAAATTAGAACACTCTCATTTGTAAATGCGGTAGATATATCAGGAATGACGTTAAACAGGAGGATAGATTGTGCTGCGCCCGTATCACGTAGTATACGAATAGGGAAAGAACGAGACCCTTCTATGATTGAAATTTTTCCCTCATAGGTGAATGAAGAGAAGAGATCCTGATGGGGCCCTGCCACATTGGCATTTGCTATTGGTTTGGATTTGGGATCCAGGAAACTACTTTTAGCAATTCGACACTTTGGGTGTTTACAAGTCTGGATCGTATGGCCTGGGATTTTACAGTAAGAACAAGTAAGCTTGGTTGCATCGGGGGGAGTAGGTGTGGGACCTTTCGACCTACCACTCACGCCCCCAAGATTATCATCAGAGGAAGACCTAACATGTCGGGAAGTACCACGTTCTCTACTGCCCAGTGACTCCACCAACAAAGCATACGCATCAGCCAGCTCAGCAGCACGCCCTAAATTAACCTCTCCACGCTCCTCCACATGCTTCAAGATGTGAAATGGTATCTTGCTTTTCCACTCCTCCAGGACTACCAAATTTAACAAATCCTGAAATGTGGAGGTCTCTGTAGCCTCTAACCACTTCTTAAAAACCTAAGCTTTTCTTGAGCAAACTCAACAAATGTGTGTGAAAATGGTTTGGTTAGTTTACGAAACTTCTGCCGGTATCCATCTGGCGTGATAGCATAAGAGGTGAGGATATTCTTTTTTACGTTATCATAGTCATCAGTCTGGTCTAAACAGTTATAAACTCTACGAGCCTTACCATATAATTTAGGAACTAACACTGACACCCACTGGTCCTTTGGCCACTCATTCTTCGCGGCTATTTTCTCAAAAGTCCTAAATGACCCGTCCATATCGGATTCATCAAACCCGGGAACAAGGGAAGAAGCAGTAGCAGGGTTAAAAGCAGCGAGTTTCTCTTTTAATGCCACTTCTTTTGATTTAAACTCCGATGTTAAGGTGACTTCTGTCTCTCTCACCTGTAGTTCTTTCAGTTTAACCGCCTGCACCAACTTGGCCTGTTCCATCCTTTCCTCATGCTCCAACTTGGCCTCCAACTTGGCCTGTTCCAACTTGGCCTCTTCCATCCTTTCTTCATGGTCCAACTTGGCCTGTTCCATCCTTTCTTCAGGGTCCAACTTGGCCACCTGCTCCAACTTGGCCTGCTCCAACTTGGCCTGCTCCAACTTTTCCTCCTGCTCCAACTTGGCCTGTTCCAACTCGAGTTCTTTCATTTTGATTTGGAACTCGAACCTAGCTCGTTCTAGTTCTAAGGGGTCTATTCGTTGTGTTTCTTCTTGAGGGCTAGCCAGACCTGAGGCAACTTCTGAGTGAGGAGGGGTGGTGGATAGTGGTTGAAGTTTCTTGGACATGGGCGTTAATCTGTCAACAGCGGATTCTTTTAAAACTTCTTGTTGAACCAACACTTCAATCACATGATTTTTTAACATTTCCTTAGTCAGTTGCTGTGAAAATGGGATATTGTAATAGTTGGCTATTTCTTTCCATTCTTTCTTCAGGATATTAACACGTAATTTAGCTACGGAAGGATTTTCAATAAAATCCTGGAGATCAAAACCTGAGGTGGCCATTGTTAAAAAAAATAGGATAAATTAACTAATGGTCAAAAAATAAGATAAGTGGATAACCCTGGAAAATATCACGGCAGTGGATAACCAGAAAGTCCCGGAAACTAACCAAGTTATACCTAGGGAAATTACACTTATGATTATTGTTCTTCCGAGAAGATCCTTAGATAAGGATAAGAGACTTGAAAGAGGTATGGCGTATTACGGCATTAATATAAAGATCCGGATTAACAACCCTGATATACTTGAAAGAGGTAGGGCGTATTACGGCATTAATATAAAGATCCGGATTAACAACCCTGATATACTTGATAGAGGTAGGGCGTATTACGGCATTTATATAAAGATCCGGATTAACAACCCTGATATACTTGAAAGAGGTAGGGCGTATTACGGCATTAATATAAAGATCCGGATTAACAACCCTGATATACTTGAAAGAGGAAGGGCGTATTACGGCATTAATATAAAGATCCGGATTAACAACCCTGATTGAGATAATGAGAAGAACAATAATGGAGGCTTTATAATTATGGGGTCCTGGTAGAGCGGGGCGTCCCAAGATATCACTTCACCCTAAACTAGTGACTATGGAACAACCTACTCTGGAGTGAGGGTAC
>CAUDMG010001188.1:87873-120463 GCA_958450375.1 Homarus gammarus | reverse complement strand
ACAAACATTATAGAACTCAACAAACATTATAGAACTCAACAAACATTATAGAACTCAACAAACATTATAGAACTCAACAAACATTATAGAACTCAACAAACATTATAGAACTCAACAAACATTATAGAACTCAACAAAGATTATAGAACACCAACAAACATTATAGAACTCAACAAACATTATAGAACTCAACAAACATTATAGAACTCAACAAACATTATAGAACTCAACAAACATTATAGAACTCAACAAACATTATGGGACTCAACAAGCATTATAGAACTCAACAAACATTATAGAATTCAACAAACATTATAGAACTCAAGAAACATTATAGGACTCAAGAAACATTATAGGGCTCAACAAACATTACAGAACAACAAACATTATAGAACTCAACAAACATTATAGGACTCAATAAACATTATAGAACTCAACCAACATTATAGAATTCAACAAACATTATAGGACTCAACAAGCATTATAGAACTCAACAAACATTATAGACCTCAACAAACATTATAGAACTCAACAAAGATTATAGAACACCAATGAACATTATAGAACTCAACAAACATTATAGAACTCAACAAACATTATAGAACTCAACAAACATTATAGAACTCAACAAACATTATAGGACTCAACAAAAATTATAGGACTCAACAAACATTATAGAACAACAAACATTATATAACTCAACAAACATTATAGAACTCATCAAACATTATAGAACAACAAACATTATAGGACTCAACAATCATTATAGAACTCAACAAACATTATAGAACAACAAACATTATAGGACTCAACAAACATTATAGAACAACAAACATTATAGAACTCAACAAACATTATAGGACTCAAAGATTATAGAACACCAACAAACATTATAGAACTCAACAAACATTATAGAACTCAACAAACATTATAGAACTCAACAAACATTATAGAACTCAACAAACATTATAGGAGTCAACAAACATTATAGAATTCAACAAATATTATAGAATTCAACAAACATTATAGGACTCAACAAGCATTATAGAACTCAACAAACATTATAGGACTCAACAAACATTATAGAACTCAACAAACATTATAGCACTCAACAGAGAATATAGAACACCAACAAACATTATAGAACTCAACAAACATTATAGAACTCAACAAACATTATAGAACTCAACAAACATTATAGGACTCAACAAACATTATAGGACTCAACAAACATTATAGAACAACAAACATTATAGAACTCAACAAACATTATAGAACTCAGCAAACATTATAGAACAGTAAACATTATAGGACTCAACAAACATTATAGAACTCAACAAACATTATAGAACAACAAACATTATAGGACTCAATAAACATTATAGAACAACAAACATTATAGAACTCAACAAACATTATAGGACTCAACAAAGATTATAGAACACCAACAAACATTATAGGACTCAACAAACATTATAGAACTCAACAAACATTATAGAACTCAACAAACATTATAGAACCCAACAAACATTATAGAACTCAACAAACATTATAGAACTCAACAAACATTATAGAACTCAACAAACATTATAGGACTCAACAAACATTATAGAACTCAACAAACATTATAGGACTCAACAGAGATTATAGAACACCAACAAACATTTTATAACTCAGCAAACATTATAGAACTCAACAAACATTACAGTACTCAACAAACATTATAGGACTCAACAAACATTATAGGACTCAACAAACATTATAGGACTCAACAAACATTATAGAACTCAACAAACATTATAGAACTCAACAAACATTATAGGACTCAACAAACATTATAGGACTCAACAAACATTATAGAACAACAAACATTATAGAACTCAACAAACATTATAGAACACAGCAAACATTATAGAACAACAAACATTATAGGACTCAACAAACATTATAGAACCCAACAAACATTATAGAACAACAAAAATTATAGAACTCAACAAACATTATAGAACAACAAACATTATAGGACTCAACAAACATTATAGAACTCAACAAACATTAGAGAACTCAACAAACATTATAGAACTCAAGAAACATTATAGGACTCAACAAACATTATAGAACTCAACAAACATTATAGAACTCAACAAACATTATAGAACTCAACAAATATTATAGAACAACAAACATTATAGAACAACAAACATTATAGGACTCAAACATTATAGGACTCAGCAAGCATTATAGAACTCAACAAACATTATAAAACAACAAACATTACAGAACTCAACAAACATTATAAAACTCAACAAACATTATAGGACTCAACAAACATTATAGAACTCAACAAACATTATAGAACTCAACAAACATTATAGGACTCAACAAACATTATAGAACTCAACAAACATTATAGAACTCAACAAACATTATAGAACTCAACAAACATTATAGAACTCAACAAACATTATAGGACTCAACAAGCATTATAGAACAACAAACATTATAGAACTCAACAAACATTATAGGACTCAACAAACATTATAGAACTCAACAAACATTATAGAACTCAACAAACATTATAGAACTCAACAAACATTATAGAACTCAACAAACATTATAGGACTCAACAAACATTATAGAACTCAACAAACATTATAGAACTCAACAAACATTATAGAACTCAACAAACATTATAGGACTCAACAAGCATTATAGAACTCAACAAACATTATAGAACAACAAACATTATAGAACAACAAACATTATAGAACAACAAACATTATAGGACTCAAACATTATAGGACTCAGCAAGCATTATAGAACTCAACAAACATTATAAAACAACAAACATTATAGAACTCAACAAACATTATAGAACTCAACAAACATTATAGGACTCAACAAACATTATAGAACTCAACAAACATTATAGAACTCAACAAACATTATAGAACTCAACAAACATTATAGAACTCAACAAACATTATAGAACTCAACAAACATTATAGAACTCAACAAACATTATAGAACAACAAACATTATAGAACTCAACAAACATTATAGAACTCAACAAACATTATAGAACTCAACAAACATTATAGAACTCAACAAACATTATAGAACAACAAACATTATAGAACTCAACAAACATTATAGAACTCAACAAACATTATAGAACTCAACAAACATTATAGAACTCAACAAACATTATAGAACTCAACAAACATTATAGAACTCAACAAACATTATAGAACTCAACAAACATTATAGAACTCAACAAACATTATAGAACTCAACAAACATTATAGAACTCAACAAACATTATAGAACAACAAACATTATAGGACTCAACAAACATTATAGAACTCAACAAACATTATAGAACTCAACAAACATTATAGAACAACAAACATTATAGAACTCAACAAACATTATAGAACTCAACAAACATTATAGGACTCAACAAACATTATAGAACTCAACAAACATTATAGAACTCAACAAACATTATAGGACTCAACAAGCATTATAGAACTCAACAAACATTATAGAACAACAAACATTATAGGACTCAACAAACATTATAGAACAACAAACATTATAGAACTCAACAAACATTATAGAACTCAACAAACATTATAGAACTCAACAAACATTATAGAACTCAACAAACATTATAGAACAACAAACATTATAGAACTCAACAAACATTATAGAACTCAACAAACATTATAGAACAACAAACATTATAGAACTCAACAAACATTATAGAACAACAAACATTATAGAACTCAACAAACATTATAGAACTCAACAAACATTATAGAACTCAACAAACATTATAGAACTCAACAAACATTATAGAACTCAACAAACATTATAGAACTCAACAAACATTATAGAACAACAAACATTATAGAACTCAACAAACATTATAGAACTCAACAAACATTATAGAACAACAAACATTATAGAACTCAACAAACATTATAGAACTCAACAAACATTATAGAACAACAAACATTATAGGACTCAACAAACATTATAGAACAACAAACATTATAGAACTCAACAAACATTAAAGGACTCAAAGATTATAGAACTCAACAAACATTATAGAACTCAACAAACATTATAGACTCAACAAACATTATAGAACTCAACAAACATTATAGAACTCAACAAACATTATAGAACTCAACAAACATTATAGAACTCAACAAACATTATAGAACTCAACAAACATTATAGAACTCAACAAACATTATAGAACTCAACAAACATTATAGAACTCAACAAACATTATAGGACTCAACAAACATTATAGGACTCAACAAACATTATAGAACAACAAACATTATAGAACTCAACAAACATTATAGAACTCAACAAACATTATAGAACTCAACAAACATTATATGACTCAACAAACATTATAGAACTCAACAAACATTATAGAACTCAACAAACATTATAGGACTCAACAAACATTATAGAACAACAAACATTATAGAACTCAACAAACATTATAGGACTCAACAAAGATTATAGAACACCAACAAACATTATAGAACTCAACAAACATTATAGAACTCAACAAACATTATAGAACTCAACAAACATTATAGAACTCAACAAACATTATAGAACTCAACAAACATTATAGAACTCAACAAACATTATAGAACTCAACAAACATTATAGAACTCAACAAACATTATAGAACTCAACAAACATTATAGAACTCAACAAACATTATAGAACTCAACAAACATTATAGGACTCAACAAGCATTATAGAACCAACAAACATTATAGAACTCAACAAACATTATAGAACTCAACAAACATTATAGGACTCAACAAACATTATAGAACTCAACAAACATTATAGAACTCAACAAACATTATAGAACTCAACAAACATTATAGAACTCAACAAACATTATAGAACTCAACAAACATTATAGAACTCAACAAACATTATAGAACCAACAACATTATAGAACTCAACAAACATTATAGAACTCAACAAACATTATAGAACAACAAACATTATAGGACTCAACAAACATTATAGAACTCAACAAACATTATAGAACTCAACAAACATTATAGAACTCAACAAACATTATAGAACAACAAACATTATAGAACTCAACAAACATTATAGAACTCAACAAACATTATAGAACTCAACAAACATTATAGAACTCAACAAACATTATAGGACTCAACAAACATTATAGAACTCAACAAACATTATAGAACTCAACAAACATTATAGGACTCAACAAACATTATAGAACTCAACAAACATTATAGAACTCAACAAACATTATAGAACTCAACAAACATTATAGAACTCAACAAACATTATAGAACAACAAACATTATAGAACTCAACAAACATTATAGAACTCAGCAAACATTATAGAACAACAAACATTATAGGACTCAACAATCATTATAGAACTCAACAAACATTATAGAACAACAAACATTATAGGACTCAACAAACATTATAGAACAACAAACATTATAGAACTCAACAAACATTATAGGACTCAAAGATTATAGAACACCAACAAACATTATAGAACTCAGCAAACATTTTAGAACTCAACAAACATTATAGAACTCAACAAACATTATAGAACTCAACAAACATTATAGGACTCAACAAACATTATAGAATTCAACAAACATTATAGAATTCAACAAACATTATAGGACTCAACAAGCATTATTGAACTCAACAAACATTATAGGACTCAACAAACATTATAGAATTCAACAAACATTATAGCACTCAACAGAGATTATAGAACACCAACAAACATTATAGAACTCAACAAACATTATAGAACTCAACAAACATTATAGAACTCAACAAACATTATAGGACTCAACAAACATTTTAGGACTCAACAAACATTATAGAACAACAGACATTATAGAACTCAACAAACATTATAGAACTCAGCAAACATTATAGAACAACAAACATTATAGGACTCAACAAACATTATAGAACTCAACAAACATTATAGAACAACAAACATTATAGGACTCAATAAACATTATAGAACAACAAACATTATAGAACTCAACAAACATTATAGGACTCAACAAAGATTATAGAACACCAACAAACATTATAGGACTCAACAAACATTATAGAACTCAACAAACATTATAGAACTCAACAAACATTATAGAACCCAACAAACATTATAGAACTCAACAAACATTATAGGACTCAACAAACATTATAGAACTCAACAAACATTATAGAACTCAACAAACATTATAGAACTCAACAAACATTATAGGACTCAACAAACATTATAGAACTCAACAAACATTATAGGACTCAACAGAGATTATAGAACACCAACAAACATTTTATAACTCAACAAACATTATAGAACTCAACAAACATTATAGGACTCAACAAACATTATAGGACTCAACAAACATCATAGGACTCAACAAACATTATAGAACTCAACAAACATTATAGAACTCAACAAACATTATAGAACTCAACAAACATTATAGGACTCAACAAACATTATAGGACTCAACAAACATTATAGAACAACAAACATTATAGAACTCAACAAACATTATAGAACTCAGCAAACATTATAGAACAACAAACATTATAGGACTCAACAAACATTATAGAACCCAACAAACATTATAGAACAACAAACATTATAGAACTCAACAAACATTATAGAACAACAAACATTATAGGACTCAACAAACATTATAGAACTCAACAAACATTATAGAACTCAACAAACATTATAGAACTCAACAAACATTATAGGACTCAACAAACATTATAGAACTCAACAAACATTATAGAACTCAACAAACATTATAGAACTCAACAAACATTATAGAACTCAACAAACATTATAGAACTCAACAAACATTATAGAACTCAACAAACATTATAGAACTCAACAAACATTATAGGACTCAACAAACATTATAGGACTCAACAAACATTATAGAACAACAAACATTATAGAACTCAACAAACATTATAGAACTCAGCAAACATTATAGAACAACAAACATTATAGGACTCAACAATCATTATAGAACTCAACAAACATTATAGAACAACAAACATTATAGGACTCAACAAACATTATAGAACAACAAACATTATAGAACTCAACAAACATTATAGGACTCAACAAAGATTATAGAACACCAACAAGCATTATAGAACTCAACAAACATTATAGAACTCAACAAACATTATAGAACTCAACAAACATTATAGAACTCAACAAACATTATAGGACTCAACAAACATTATAGAATTCAACAAACATTATAGGACTCAACAAACATTATAGAACTCAACAAACATTATAGGACTCAACAGAGATTATAGAACACCAACAAACATTATAGAACTCAACAAACATTATAGAACTCAACAAACATTATAGAACTCAACAAACATTATAGGACTCAACAAACATTATAGGACTCAACAAACATTATAGAACAACAAACATTATAGAACTCAACAAACATTATAGAACTCAGCAAACATTATAGAACAACAAATATTATAGGACTCAACAAACATTATAGAACTCAGCAAACATTATAGAACAACAAATATTATAGGACTCAACAAACATTATAGAACTCAGCAAACATTATAGAATAAAAAACATTATAGAACTCAACAAACATTATAGAACTCAGCAAACATTATAGAACAACAAACATTATAGGACTCAACAAACATTATAGAACTCAACAAACATTATAGAACAACAAACATTATAGGACTCAACAAACATTATAGAACAACAAACATTATAGAACTCAACAAACATTATAGGACTCAACAAAGATTATAGAACACCAACAAGCATTATGGAACTCAACAAACATTATAGAACTCAACAAACATTATAGAACTCAACAAACATTATAGAACTCAACAAACATTATAGGACTCAACAAACATTATAGAATCAACAAACATTATAGGACTCAACAAACATTATAGAACTCAACAAACATTATAGGACTCAACAGAGATTATAGAACACCAACAAACATTATAGAACTCAACAAACATTATAGAACTCAACAAACATTATAGAACTCAACAAACATTATAGGACTCAACAAACATTATAGGACTCAACAAACATTATAGAACAACAAACATTATAGAACTCAACAAACATTATTGAACTCAGCAAACACTATAGAACAACAAATATTATAGGACTCAACAAACATTATAGAACTCAGCAAACATTATAGAACAACAAATATTATAGGACTCAACAAACATTATAGAACTCAACAAACATTATAGAACAAGAAACATTATAGGAATCAACAAACATTATAGAACAACAAACATTATAGAACTCAACAAACATTATAGGACTCAACAAAGATTATAGAACACCAACAAACATTATAGGACTCAACAAACATTATTGAACTCAACAAACATTATTGAACTCAACAAACATTATAGAACCCAACAAGCATTATAGAACTCAAAAAACATTATAGGACTCAACAAACATTATGGAACTCAACAAACATTATAGAACTCAACAAACATTATAGAACTCAACAAACATTATAGGACTCAACAAAATTATAGAACTTAACAAACATTATTGGACACAACAGAGATAATAGAACACCAACAAACATTTTAGAACTCAACAAACATTATAGAACTCAACAAACATTATAGTACTCAACAAACATTATAGGACTCAACAAACATTATAGGACTCAACAAACATTATAGAACTCAACAAACATTATAGAACTCAACAAACATTATAGAACTCAACAATCATTATAGAACTCAACAAACATTATAGGACTCAACAAACATTATAGGACTCAACAAACATTATAGAACAACAAACATTATAGAACTCAACAAACATTATAGAACTCAGCAAACATTATAGAACAACATTATAGGACTCAACAAACATTATAGAACCCAACAAACATTATAGAACAACAAACATTATAGAACTCAACAAACATTATAGAACAACAAACATTATAGGACTCAACAAACATTATAGAACTCAACAAACATTATAGAACTCAACAAACATTATAGAACTCAAGAAACATTATAGGACTCAACAAACATTATAGAACTCAACAAACATTATAGAACTCAACAAACATTATAGGACTCAACAAACATTATAGAACTCAACAAACATTATAGAACTCAACAAACATTATAGAACTCAACAAACATTATAGGACTCAACAAACATTATAGAACAACAAACATTATAGGACTCAACAGAGATTATAGAACCAACAAACATTATAGAACTCAACAAACATTATAGAACTCAACAAACATTATAGAACTCAACAAACATTATAGAACTCAACAAACATTATAGAACTCAACAAACATTATAGAACTCAACAAACATTATAGGACTCAACAAACATTATAGAACTCAACAAACATTATAGAACTCAACAAACATTATAGGACTCAACAAACATTATAGGACTCAACAAACATTATAGAACAACAAACATTATAGAACTCAACAAACATTATAGAACTCAACAAACATTATAGAACAACAAACATTATAGGACTCAACAAACATTATAGAACTCAACAAACATTATAGAACAACAAACATTATAGAACTCAACAAACATTATAGAACAACAAACATTATAGGACTCAACAAACATTATAGAACAACAAACATTATAGAACTCAACAAGCATTATAGAACTCAACAAACATTATAGAACTCAACAAACATTATAGAACTCAAGAAACATTATAGGACTCAAGAAACATTATAGGGCTCAACAAACAGTATAGAACAACAAACATTATAGAACTCAACAAACATTATAGGACTCAACAAACATTATAGAACTCAACAAACATTATAGAATTCAACAAACATTATAGGACTCAACAAGCATTATAGAACTCAACAAACATTATAGACCTCAACAAACATTATAGAACTCAACAAAGATTATAGAACACCAATGAACATTATAGAACTCAACAAACATTATAGAACTCAACAAACATTATAGAACAACAAACATTATAGAACTCAACAAACATTATAGAACTCAGCAAACATTATAGAACAACAAACATTATAGGACTCAACAATCATTATAGAACTCAACAAACATTATAGAACAACAAACATTATAGGACTCAACAAACATTATAGAACAACAAACATTATAGAACTCAACAAACATTATAGGACTCAAAGATTATAGAACACCAACAAACATTATAGAACTCAACAAACATTATAGAACTCAACAAACATTATAGAACTCAACAAACATTATAGAACTCAACAAACATTATAGGAGTCAACAAACATTATAGAATTCAACAAATATTATAGAATTCAACAAACATTATAGGACTCAACAAGCATTATAGAACTCAACAAACATTATAGGACTCAACAAACATTATAGAACTCAACAAACATTATAGCACTCAACAGAGAATATAGAACACCAACAAACATTATAGAACTCAACAAACATTATAGAACTCAACAAACATTATAGAACTCAACAAACATTATAGGACTCAACAAACATTATAGGACTCAACAAACATTATAGAACAACAAACATTATAGAACTCAACAAACATTATAGAACTCAGCAAACATTATAGAACAACAAACATTATAGGACTCAACAAACATTATAGAACTCAACAAACATTATAGAACAACAAACATTATAGGACTCAACAAACATTATAGAACAACAAACATTATAGAACTCAACAAACATTATAGGACTCAACAAAGATTATAGAACACCAACAAACATTATAGAACTCAACAAACATTATAGAACTCAACAAACATTATAGAACTCAACAAACATTATAGAACCCAACAAACATTATAGAACTCAACAAACATTATAGGACTCAACAAACATTATAGAACTCAACAAACATTATAGAACTCAACAAACATTATAGAACTCAACAAACATTATAGGACTCAACAAACATTATAGAACTCAACAAACATTATAGGACTCAACAGAGATTATAGAACACAACAAACATTATAGAACTCAACAAACATTATAGAACTCAACAAACATTATAGGACTCAACAAACATTATAGGACTCAACAAACATCATAGGACTCAACAAACATTATAGAACTCAACAAACATTATAGAACTCAACAAACATTATAGAACTCAACAAACATTATAGGACTCAACAAACATTATAGGACTCAACAAACATTATAGAACAACAAACATTATAGAACTCAACAAACATTATAGAACTCAACAAACATTATAGAACAACAAACATTATAGGACTCAACAATCATTATAGAACTCAACAAACATTATAGAACAACAAACATTATAGAACTCAACAAACATTATAGAACTCAACAAACATTATAGACTCAACAAACATTATAGAACTCAACAAACATTATAGAACTCAACAAACATTATAGAACTCAACAAACATTATAGGACTCAACAAACATTATAGAACTCAACAAACATTATAGAACTCAACAAACATTATAGAACTCAACAAACATTATAGAACTCAACAAACATTATAGAACTCAACAAACATTATAGAACTCAACAAACATTATAGAACTCAACAAACATTATAGGACTCAACAAAAATTATAGGACTCAACAAACATTATAGAACAACAAACATTATAGAACTCAACAAACATTATAGAACTCAGCAATCATTATAAAACAACAAACATTATAGGACTCAACAATCATTATAGAACTCAACAAACATTATAGAACAACAAACATTATAGGACTCAACAAACATTATAGAACAACAAACATTATAGAACTCAACAAACATTATAGGACTCAACAAAGATTATAGAACACAACAAGCATTATAGAACTCAACAAACATTATAGAACTCAACAAACATTATAGAACTCAACAAACATTATAGAACTCAACAAACATTATAGGACTCAACAAACATTATAGAATCAACAAACATTATAGGACTCAACAAACATTATAGAACTCAACAAACATTATAGGACTCAACAGAGATTATAGAACACCAACAAACATTATAGAACTCAACAAACATTATAGAACTCAACAAACATTATAGAACTCAACAAACATTATAGGACTCAACAAAAATTATAGGACTCAACAAACATTATAGAACAACAAACATTATAGAACTCAACAAACATTATAGAACTCAGCAAACATTATAGAACAACAAATATTATAGGACTCAACAAACATTATAGAACTCAACAAACATTATAGAACAACAAACATTATAGGACTCAACAAACATTATAGAACTCAGCAAACATTATAGAATAAAAAACATTATAGAACTCAACAAACATTATAGAACTCAACAAACATTATAGAACAACAAACATTATAGGACTCAACAAACATTATAGAACTCAACAAACATTATAGAACAACAAACATTATAGGACTCAACAAACATTATAGAACAACAAACATTATAGAACTCAACAAACATTATAGGACTCAACAAAGATTATAGAACACCAACAAGCATTATAGAACTCAACAAACATTATAGAACTCAACAAACATTATAGAACTCAACAAACATTATAGAACTCAACAAACATTATAGGACTCAACAAACATTATAGAATTCAACAAACATTATAGGACTCAACAAACATTATAGAACTCAACAAACATTATAGGACTCAACAGAGATTATAGAACACCAACAAACATTATAGAACTCAACAAACATTATAGAACTCAACAAACATTATAGAACTCAACAAACATTATAGGACTCAACAAACATTATAGGACTCAACAAACATTATAGAACAACAAACATTATAGAACTCAACAAACATTATTGAACTCAGCAAACACTATAGAACAACAAATATTATAGGACTCAACAAACATTATAGAACTCAGCAAACATTATAGAACAACAAATATTATAGGACTCAACAAACATTATAGAACTCAACAAACATTATAGAACAACAAACATTATAGGACTCAACAAACATTATAGAACAACAAACATTATAGAACTCAACAAACATTATAGGACTCAACAAAGATTATAGAACACCAACAAACATTATAGGACTCAACAAACATTATTGAACTCAACAAACATTATAGAACTCAACAAACATTATAGAACCCAACAAACATTATAGAACTCAAAAAACATTATAGGACTCAACAAACATTATGGAACTCAACAAACATTATAGAACTCAACAAACATTATAGAACTCAACAAACATTATAGGACTCAACAAAAATTATAGAACTTAACAAACATTATAGGACTCAACAGAGATTATAGAACACCAACAAACATTTTAGAACTCAACAAACATTATAGAACTCAACAAACATTATAGTACTCAACAAACATTATAGGACTCAACAAACATTATAGGACTCAACAAACATTATAGGACTCAACAAACATTATAGAACTCAACAAACATTATAGAACTCAACAAACATTATAGAACTCAACAAACATTATAGGACTCAACAAACATTATAGGACTCAACAAACATTATAGAACAACAAACATTATAGAACTCAACAAACATTATAGAACTCAGCAAACATTATAGAACAACATTATAGGACTCAACAAACATTATAGAACCCAACAAACATTATAGAACAACAAACATTATAGAACTCAACAAACATTATAGAACAACAAACATTATAGGACTCAACAAACATTATAGAACTCAACAAACATTATAGAACTCAACAAACATTATAGAACTCAAGAAACATTATAGGACTCAACAAACATTATAGAACTCAACAAACATTATAGAACTCAACAAACATTATAGAACTCAACAAACATTATAGAACTCAACAAACATTTTAGAACTCAACAAACATTATAGAACTCAACAAACATTATAGGACTCAACAAACATTATAGAACTCAAACATTATAGGACTCAACAGAGATTATCGAACACCAACAAACATTATAGAACTCAACAAACATTATTGAACTCAACAAACATTATAGAACTTAACAAACATTATAGAACTCAACAAACATTATAGAACTCAACAAATATTATAGAACTCAACAAACATTATAGGACTCAACAAACATTATAGAACTCAACAAACATTATAGAACTCAACAAACATTATAGGACTCAACAAACATTATAGGACTCAACAAACATTATAGAACAACAAACATTATAGAACTCAACAAACATTATAGAACTCAGCAAACATTATAGAACAACAAACATTATAGGACTCAACAAACATTATAGAACTCAACAAACATTATAGAACAACAAACATTATAGAACTCAACAAACATTATAGAACAACAAACATTATAGGACTCAACAAACATTATAGAACAACAAACATTATAGAACTCAACAAACATTATAGGACTCAACAAAGATTATAGAACACCAACAAACATTATAGAACTCAACAAACATTATAGAACTCAACAAACATTATAGAACTCAACAAACATTATAGAACTCAACAAACATTATAGGACTCAACAAACATTATAGAACTCAACAAACATTATAGAACTCAACAAACATTATAGAACTCAACAAACATTATAGGACTCAACAAACATTATAGAACTCAACAAACATTATAGGACTCAACAAACATTATAGAACTCAACAAACATTATAGGACTCAACAAGCATTATAGGACTCAACAAACATTATAGGACTCAACAAACATTATAGAACTCAACAAACATTATAGGACTCAACAAACATTATAGGACTCAACAAACATTATAGAACTCAACAAACATTATAGAACTCAACAAACATTATAGAACTCAACAAACATTATAGGACTCAACAAACATTATAGGACTCAACAAACATTATAGAACTCAACAAACATTATAGGACTCAACAAACATTATAGAACAACAAACATTATAGAACTCAACAAACATTATAGGACTCAACAAAGATTATAGAACACCAACAAACATTATAGGACTCAACAAACATTATTGAACTCAACAAACATTATAGAACTCAACAAACATTATAGAACCCAACAAACATTATAGAACTCAAAAAACATTATAGGACTCAACAAACATTATAGAACTCAACAAACATTATAGAACTCAACAAACATTATAGAACTCAACAAACATTATAGGACTCAACAAAAATTATAGAACTCAACAAACATTATAGGACTCAACAGAGATTATAGAACACCAACAAACATTTTAGAACTCAACAAACATTATAGAACTCAACAAACATTATAGTACTCAACAAACATTATAGGACTCAACAAACATTATAGGACTCAACAAACATTATAGGACTCAACAAACATTATAGAACAACAAACATTATAGAACTCAACAAACATTATAGAACTCAGCAAACATTATAGAACAACATTATAGGACTCAACAAACATTATAGAACCCAACAAACATTATAGAACAACAAACATTATAGAACTCAACAAACATTATAGAACAACAAACATTATAGGACTCAACAAACATTATAGAACTCAACAAACATTATAGAACTCAACAAACATTATAGAACTCAACAAACATTATAGGACTCAACAAACATTATAGAACTCAACAAACATTATAGAACTCAGCAAACATTATAGAACAACATTATAGGACTCAACAAACATTATAGAACCAACAAACATTATAGAACCAACAAACATTATAGAACTCAACAAACATTATAGAATCAACAAACATTATAGGACTCAACAAACATTATAGAACTCAACAAACATTATAGAACTCAACAAACATTATAGAACTCAACAAACATTATAGGACTCAACAAACATTATAGAACTCAACAAACATTATAGAACTCAACAAACATTATAGAACTCAACAAACATTATAGGACTCAACAAACATTATAGAACTCAAACATTATAGGACTCAACAGAGATTATAGAACACCAACAAACATTATAGAACTCAACAAACATTATAGAACTCAACAAACATTATAGAACTCAACAAACATTATAGAACTCAACAAACATTATAGAACTCAACAAACATTATAGAACTCAACAAACATTATAGGACTCAACAAACATTTTAGAACTCAACAAACATTATAGAACTCAACAAACATTATAGGACTCAACAAACATTATAGGACTCAACAAACATTATAGAACAACAAACATTATAGAACTCAACAAACATTATAGAACTCAGCAAACATTATAGAACAACAAACATTATAGGACTCAACAAACATTATAGAACTCAACAAACATTATAGAACAACAAACATTATAGAACTCAACAAACATTATAGAACAACAAACATTATAGGACTCAACAAACATTATAGAACAACAAACATTATAGAACTCAACAAACATTATAGGACTCAACAAAGAATATAGAACACCAACATACATTATAGAACTCAACAAACATTATAGAACTCAACAAACATTATAGAACTCAACAAACATTATAGAACTCAACAAACATTATAGAACTCAACAAACATTATAGGACTCAACAAACATTATAGAATTAAACAAACATTATAGGACTCAACAAACATTATAGAACTCAACAAACATTATAGGACTCAACAGAGATTATAGAACACCAACAAACATTATAGAACTCAACAAACATTATAGAACTCAACAAACATTATAGAACTCAACAAACATTATAGGACTCAACAAAAATAATAGGACTCAACAAACATTATAGAACAACAAACATTATAGAACTCAACAAACATTATTGAACTCAGCAAACACTATAGAACAACAAATATTATAGGACTCAACAAACATTATAGAACTCAGCAAACATTATAGAACAACAAATATTATAGGACTCAACAAACATTATAGAACTCAACAAACATTATAGAACAAGAAACATTATAGGAATCAACAAACATTATAGAACAACAAACATTATAGAACTCAACAAACATTATAGGACTCAACAAAGATTATAGAACACCAACAAACATTATAGGACTCAACAAACATTATTGAACTCAACAAACATTATTGAACTCAACAAACATTATAGAACCCAACAAGCATTATAGAACTCAAAAAACATTATAGGACTCAACAAACATTATGGAACTCAACAAACATTATAGAACTCAACAAACATTATAGAACTCAACAAACATTATAGGACTCAACAAAAATTATAGAACTTAACAAACATTATAGGACTCAACAGAGATAATAGAACACCAACAAACATTTTAGAACTCAACAAACATTATAGAACTCAACAAACATTATAGTACTCAACAAACATTATAGGACTCAACAAACATTATAGGACTCAACAAACATTATAGGACTCAACAAACATTATAGAACTCAACAAACATTATAGAACTCAACTATCATTATAGAACTCAACAAACATTATAGGACTCAACAAACATTATAGGACTCAACAAACATTATAGAACAACAAACATTATAGAACTCAACAAACATTATAGAACTCAACAAACATTATAGAACTCAACAAACATTATAGAACTCAGCAAACATTATAGAACAACATTATAGGACTCAACAAACATTATAGAACCCAACAAACATTATAGAACAACAAACATTATAGAACTCAACAAACATTATAGAACAACAAACATTATAGGACTCAACAAACATTATAGAACTCAACAAACATTATAGAACTCAACAAACATTATAGAACTCAAGAAACATTATAGGACTCAACAAACATTATAGAACTCAACAAACATTATAGAACTCAACAAACATTATAGAACTCAACAAACATTATAGAACTCAACAAACATTTTAGAACTCAACAAACATTATAGAACTCAACAAACATTATAGGACTCAACAAACATTATAGAACTCAAACATTATAGGACTCAACAGAGATTATAGAACACCAACAAACATTATAGAACTCAACAAACATTATAGAACTCAACAAACATTATAGAACTTAACAAACATTATAGAACTCAACAAACATTATAGAACTCAACAAATATTATAGAACTCAACAAACATTATAGGACTCAACAAACATTTTAGAACTCAACAAACATTATAGAACTCAACAAACATTATAGGACTCAACAAACATTATAGGACTCAACAAACATTATAGAACAACAAACATTATAGAACTCAACAAACATTATAGAACTCAGCAAACATTATAGAACAACAAACATTATAGGACTCAACAAACATTATAGAACTCAACAAACATTATAGAACAACAAACATTATAGAACTCAACAAACATTATAGAACAACAAACATTAGAGGACTCAACAAACATTATAGAACAACAAACATTATAGAACTCAACAAACATTATAGGTCTCAACAAAGATTATAGAACACCAAGAAACATTATAGAAATCAACAAACATTATAGAACTCAACAAATATTATAGAACTCAACAAACATTATAGAACTCAAGAAACATTATTGGACTCAACAAACATTATAGAACTCAACAAACATTATAGAACTCAACAAACATTATAGAACTCAACAAACATTATAGGACTCAACAAACATTATAGAACTCAACAGACATTATAGGACTCAACAAACATTATAGAACTCAACAAGCATTATAGGACTCAACAAGCATTATAGGACTCAACAAACATTATAGGACTCAACAAACATTATAGGACTCAACAAACATTATGGGACTCAACAAACATTATAGGACTCAACAAACATTATAGAACTCAACAAACATTATAGAACTCAACAAACATTATAGAACTCAACAAACATTATAGGATTCAACAAATATTATAGGACTCAACAAACATTATAGAACTCAACAAACATTATAGGACTCAACAAACATTATAGAACAACAAACATTATAGAACTCAACAAACATTATAGGACTCAACAAAGATTATAGAACACCAACAAACATTATAGGACTCAACAAACATTATTGAACTCAACAAACATTATAGAACTCAACAAACATTATAGAACCCAACAAACATTATAGAACTCAAAAAACATTATAGGACTCAACAAACAATATAGAACTCAACAAACATTATAGAACTCAACAAACATTATAGAACTCAACAAATATTATATGACTGAACAAAAATTATAGAACTCAACAAACATTATAGGACTCAACAGAGATTATAGAACACCAACAAACATTTTAGAACTCAACAAACATTATAGATCTCAACAAACATTATAGTACTCAACAAACATTAAAGGACTCAACAAACATTATAGGACTCAACAAACATTATAGGACTCAACAAACATTATAGAACAACAAACATTATAGAACTCAACAAACATTATAGAACTCAGCAAACATTATAGAACAACATTATAGGACTCAACAAACATTATAGAACCCAACAAACATTATAGAACAACAAACATTATAGAACTCAACAAACATTATAGAACAACAAACATTATAGGACTCAACAAACATTATAGAACTCAACAAACATTATAGAACTCAACAAACATTATAGAACTCAAGAAACATTATAGGACTCAACAAACATTATAGAACTCAACAAACATTATAGAACTCAGCAAACATTATAGAACAACATTATAGGACTCAACAAACATTATAGAACCCAACAAACATTATAGAACAACAAACATTATAGAACTCAACAAACATTATAGAACAACAAACATTATAGGACTCAACAAACATTATAGAACTCAACAAACATTATAGAACTCAACAAACATTATAGAACTCAAGAAACATTATAGGACTCAACAAACATTATAGAACTCAACAAACATTATAGAACTCAACAAACATTATAGAACTCAACAAACATTATAGGACTCAACAAACATTATAGAACTCAACAAACATTATAGAACTCAACAAACATTATAGAACTCAACAAACATTATAGGACTCAACAAACATTATAGAACTCAAACATTATAGGACTCAACAGAGATTATAGAACACCAACAAACATTATAGAACTCAACAAACATTATAGAACTCAACAAACATTATAGAACTTAACAAACATT
This sequence comes from Homarus gammarus, assembly GCA_958450375.1. Taxonomy (NCBI): domain Eukaryota; kingdom Metazoa; phylum Arthropoda; class Malacostraca; order Decapoda; family Nephropidae; genus Homarus; species Homarus gammarus. Next base: position 100,218 of record CAUDMG010001188.1, on the reverse strand, counting down.
AGAGAAGTCAACAAACATTATAGAACTCAACAAACATTATAGAACTCAACAAACATTATAGGACTCAACAAACATTATAGAACTCAACAAACATTATAGAACTCAACAAACATTATAGGACTCAACAAACATTATAGGACTCAACAAACATTATAGAACAACAAACATTATAGAACTCAACAAACATTATAGAACTCAGCAAACATTATAGAACAACAAACATTATAGGACTCAACAAACATTATAGAACTCAACAAACATTATAGAACAACAAACATTATAGAACTCAACAAACATTATAGAACAACAAACATTATAGGACTCAACAAACATTATAGAACAACAAACATTATAGAACTCAACAAACATTATAGGACTCAACAAAGATATAGAACACCAACATACATTATAGAACTCAACAAACATTATAGAACTCAACAAACATTATAGAACTCAACAAACATTATAGAACTCAACAAACATTATAGAACTCAACAAACATTATAGGACTCAACAAACATTATAGAATTCAACAAACATTATAGGACTCAACAAACATTATAGAACTCAACAAACATTATAGGACTCAACAGAGATTATAGAACACCAACAAACATTATAGAACTCAACAAACATTATAGAACTCAACAAACATTATAGAACTCAACAAACATTATAGGACTCAACAAAAATTATAGGACTCAACAAACATTATAGAACAACAAACATTATAGAACTCAACAAACATTATAGAACTCAGCAAACATTATAGAACAACAAATATTATAGGACTCAACAAACATTATAGAACTCAGCAAACATTATAGAACAACAAATATTATAGGACTCAACAAACATTATAGAACTCAACAAACATTATAGAACAAGAAACATTATAGGAATCAACAAACATTATAGAACAACAAACATTATAGAACTCAACAAACATTATAGGACTCAACAAAGATTATAGAACACCAACAAACATTATAGGACTCAACAAACATTATTGAACTCAACAAACATTATAGAACTCAACAAACATTATAGAACCCAACAAACATTATAGAACTCAAAAAACATTATAGGACTCAACAAACATTATGGAACTCAACAAACATTATAGAACTCAACAAACATTATAGAACTCAACAAACATTATAGGACTCAACAAAAATTATAGAACTTAACAAACATTATAGGACTCAACAGAGATAATAGAACACCAACAAACATTTTAGAACTCAACAAACATTATAGAACTCAACAAACATTATAGTACTCAACAAACATTATAGGACTCAACAAACATTATAGGACTCAACAAACATTATAGGACTCAACAAACATTATAGAACTCAACAAACATTATAGAACTCAACTATCATTATAGAACTCAACAAACATTATAGGACTCAACAAACATTATAGGACTCAACAAACATTATAGAACAACAAACATTATAGAACTCAACAAACATTATAGAACTCAGCAAACATTATAGAACTCAACAAACATTATAGAACTCAGCAAACATTATAGAACAACATTATAGGACTCAACAAACATTATAGAACCCAACAAACATTATAGAACAACAAACATTATAGAACTCAACAAACATTATAGAACAACAAACATTATAGGACTCAACAAACATTATAGAACTCAACAAACATTATAGAACTCAACAAACATTATAGAACTCAAGAAACATTATAGGACTCAACAAACATTATAGAACTCAACAAACATTATAGAACTCAACAAACATTATAGGACTCAACAAACATTATAGAACTCAACAAACATTTTAGAACTCAACAAACATTATAGAACTCAACAAACATTATAGGACTCAACAAACATTATAGAACTCAAACATTATAGGACTCAACAGAGATTATAGAACACCAACAAACATTATAGAACTCAACAAACATTATAGAACTCAACAAACATTATAGAACTTAACAAACATTATAGAACTCAACAAACATTATAGAACTCAACAAACATTATAGAACTCAACAAACATTATAGGACTCAACAAACATTTTAGAACTCAACAAACATTATAGAACTCAACAAACATTATAGGACTCAACAAACATTATAGGACTCAACAAACATTATAGAACAACAAACATTATAGAACTCAACAAACATTATAGAACTCAGCAAACATTATAGAACAACAAACATTATAGGACTCAACAAACATTATAGAACTCAACAAACATTATAGAACAACAAACATTATAGAACTCAACAAACATTATAGAACAACAAACATTAGAGGACTCAACAAACATTATAGAACAACAAACATTATAGAACTCAACAAGCATTATAGGTCTCAACAAAGATTATAGAACACCAAGAAACATTATAGAAATCAACAAACATTATAGAACTCAACAAATATTATAGAACTCAACAAACATTATAGAACTCAAGAAACATTATTGGACTCAACAAACATTATAGAACTCAACAAACATTATAGAACTCAAGAAACATTATAGAACTCAACAAACATTATAGGACCCAACAAACATTATAGAACTCAACAGACATTATAGGACTCAACAAACATTATAGAACTCAACAAGCATTATAGGACTCAACAAGCATTATAGGACTCAACAAACATTATAGGACTCAACAAACATTATAGGACTCAACAAACATTATGGGACTCAACAAACATTATAGGACTCAACAAACATTATAGAACTCAACAAACATTATAGAACTCAACAAACATTATAGAACTCAACAAACATTATAGGATTCAACAAACATTATAGGACTCAACAAACATTATAGAACTCAACAAACATTATAGGACTCAACAAACATTATAGAACAACAAACATTATAGAACTCAACAAACATTATAGGACTCAACAAAGATTATAGAACACCAACAAACATTATAGGACTCAACAAACATTATTGAACTCAACAAACATTATAGAACTCAACAAACATTATAGAACCCAACAAACATTATAGAACTCAAAAAACATTATAGGACTCAACAAACAATATAGAACTCAACAAACATTATAGAACTCAACAAACATTATAGAACTCAACAAACATTATATGACTCAACAAAAATTATAGAACTCAACAAACATTATAGGACTCAACAGAGATTATAGAACACCAACAAACATTTTAGAACTCAACAAACATTATAGATCTCAACAAACATTATAGTACTCAACAAACATTAAAGGACTCAACAAACATTATAGGACTCAACAAACATTATAGGACTCAACAAACATTATAGAACTCAACAAACATTATAGAACTCAACAAACATTATAGAACTCAGCAAACATTATAGAACAACATTATAGGACTCAACAAACATTATAGAACCCAACAAACATTATAGAACAACAAACATTATAGAACTCAACAAACATTATAGAACAACAAACATTATAGGACTCAACAAACATTATAGAACTCAACAAACATTATAGAACTCAACAAACATTATAGAACTCAAGAAACATTATAGGACTCAACAAACATTATAGAACTCAACAAACATTATAGAACTCAGCAAACATTATAGAACAACATTATAGGACTCAACAAACATTATAGAACCCAACAAACATTATAGAACAACAAACATTATAGAACTCAACAAACATTATAGAACAACAAACATTATAGGACTCAACAAACATTATAGAACTCAACAAACATTATAGAACTCAACAAACATTATAGAACTCAAGAAACATTATAGGACTCAACAAACATTATAGAACTCAACAAACATTATAGAACTCAACAAACATTATAGAACTCAACAAACATTATAGGACTCAACAAACATTATAGAACTCAACAAACATTTTAGAACTCAACAAACATTATTGAACTCAACAAACATTATAGGACTCAACAAACATTATAGAACTCAAACATTATAGGACTCAACAGAGATTATAGAACACCAACAAACATTATTGAACTCAACAAACATTATAGAACTCAATAAACATTATAGAACTTAACAAACATTAGAGAAGTCAACAAACATTATAGAACTCAACAAACATTATAGAACTCAACAAACATTATAGGACTCAACAAACATTTTAGAACTCAACAAACATTATAGAACTCAACGAACATTATAGGACTCAACAAACATTATAGGACTCAACAAACATTATAGAACAACAAACATTATAGAACTCAACAAACATTATAGAACTCAGCAAACATTATAGAACAACAAACATTATAGGACTCAACAAACATTATAGAACTCAACAAACATTATAGAACAACAAACATTATAGAACTCAACAAACATTATAGAACAACAAACATTATAGGACTCAACAAACATTATAGAACAACAAACATTATAGAACTCAACAAACATTATAGGACTCAACAAAGAATATAGAACACCAACATACATTATAGAACTCAACAAACATTATAGAACTCAACAAACATTATAGAACTCAACAAACATTATAGAACTCAACAAACATTATAGAACTCAACAAACATTATAGGACTCAACAAACATTATAGAACTCAACAAACATTATAGAACTCAACAAACATTATAGAACTCAACAAACATTATAGGACTCAACAAACATTATAGAACTCAACAGACATTATAGGACTCAACAAACATTATAGAACTCAACAAACATTATAGGACTCAACAAGCATTATAGGACTCAACAAACATTATAGGACTCAACAAACATTATAGAACTCAACAAACATTATAGGACTCAACAAACATTATAGGACTCAACAAACATTATAGAACTCAACAAACATTATAGAACTCAACAAACATTATAGAACTCAACAAACATTATAGGACTCAACAAACATTATAGGACTCAACAAACATTATAGAACTCAACAAACATTATAGGACTCAACAGAGATTATAGAACACCAACAAACATTATAGAACTCAACAAACATTATAGAACTCAACAAACATTATAGAACTCAACAAACATTATAGGACTCAACAAACATTATAGGACTCAACAAACATTAGAGAACAACAAACATTATAGGACTCAACAAACATTATAGGACTCAACAAACATTATAGAACAACAAACATTATAGAACTCAACAAACATTACAGAAATCAGCAAACATTATAGAACAACAAACATTATAGGACTCAACAAACATTATAGAACTCGGCAAACATTATAGAACAACAAACATTATAGAACTCAACAAACATTATAGAACAACAAACATTATAGAACAACAAACATTATAGAACTCAACAAACATTATAGAACAACAAACATTATAGAACAACAAGAATTACAGAACTCAACAAACATTATAGAACTCAACAAACATTATAGAACAACAAACATTATAGGACTCAACAAACATTACAGAACAACAAACATTATAGGACTCAACAAACATTATAGAACTCAACAAACATTATAGGACTCAACAAAGATTATAGAACAACAAACATTATAGGACTCAACAAACATTATAGAACAACGAACATTATAGGACTCAACAAACAGTATAGAACTCAACAAACATTACAGAACTCAACAAACATTATAGGACTCAACAAACATTATAGGACTCAACAAACATTATAGAACAACAAACATTATAGGACTCAACCAACATTATAGGACTCAACAAACATTATAGGACTCAACAAACATTATAGGACTCAACAAACATTATAGAACTCAACAAACATTATAGGACTCAACAAACATTATAGAACTCAACAAACATTATAGAACTCAACAAACATTATAGAACTCAACAAACATTATGGGACTCAACAAGCATTATAGAACAACAAACATTTTAGAGCTCAACAAACATTATAGAACTCAACAAACATTATAGGACTCAACAAAGATTATAGAACACCAACAAACATTATAGGACTCAACAAAGATCATAGAACACCAACAAACATTATAGGACTCAACAAACATTATAGAACTCAACAAACATTATAGGACTCAACAAACATTATAGGACCCAACAAACATTATAGGACTCAACAAACATTATAGGACACAACAAACATTATAGGACTCAACAAACATTATAGAACAACAAACATTATATGACTCAACAAACATTATAGGACTGAACAAACATCATAGAACTCAACAAACATTATAGAACTCAACAAACATTATAGAACTCAACAAACATTATAGAACTCAACAAACATTATAGAACTCAACAAACATTATAAAACTCAACAAACATTATAGAACTCAACAAACATTACAGAACTCAGCAAACATTATAGAACAACAAACATTATAGGACTAAACAAACATTATCGGACTCAACAAACATTATAGAACTCAACAAACATAATAGAACTCAACATACATTATAAAACTCAACAAACATTATAGAACCCTTCTTTCTTTCTCCTCTCTTCTTCCCCTCTCATCAAGTCCCTCTCTTTCCCCTCTCATTTTCCTCTTTCTTTTCCCTCTCATCTCACCTCTTCTTTCCCTCCCTAAACACAAAAAGATTCCAAGACTTCAAAAGTTTGACCCAACACAAACAATTGGGGGGGGGGGGGGGGGTTGGAGGGGCATGAGAAACAAATTTTAGCTTTTTACTTCAAATCTTAGTTCCCTCCGCCGTGTTTGTTCCCTCCGCCGTGTTTGTTCCCTCCGCCGTGTTTGTTCCCTCCGCCTTGTTTGTTCCCTCCGCCATGTTTGTTCCCTCCGCCGTGTTTGTTCCCTCCGCCATGTTTGTTCCCTCCGCCGTGTTTGTTCCCTCCGCCGTGTTTGTTCCCTCCGCCATGTTTGTTCCCTCCGCCATGTTTGTTCTCTCCGCCGTGTTTGTTCCCTCCGCCGCGTTTGTTCCCTCCGCCTCGTTTGTTCCCTCCGCCATGTTTGTTCCCTCCGCCATGCTTGTTCCCTCCGCCGTGTTTGTTCCCTCCGCCGTGTTTGTTCCCGCCGCCATGTTTGTTCCCTCCGCCGTGTTTGTTCCCTCCGCCTCGTTTGTTCCCTCCGCCGTGTTTGTTCCCTCCGCCATGCTTGTTCCCTCCGCCGTGTTTGTTCCCTCCGCCATGTTTGTTCCCTCCGCCATGCTTGTTCCCTCCGCCATGTTTGTTCCCTCCGCCATGTTTGTTCCCTCCGCCATGCTTGTTCCCTCCGCCTCGTTTGTTCCCTCCGCCGTGTTTCTGGCTAAATATTACAACACTGGATGTGACCTGTGGCAGATTTTTATCAGTATCTCTTGTTTATTGTGTGTTGACGTGGTACTCTTCAGTCGTTATCTCTTTTATGTCTCTTTCTCTCTCTATCTCTTACTGTCGTTTGCTCTCTCTCTCTCTCTCTCTCTCTTTCCTTTACTTGCCCTTGTCTTCAATTTTCCTCTTTTTTTATTTTCTAATCAATCTTTATTCGCTGTCTCTTTCATTCTCGTTCTCACTCAGTTCATTAACAACTCTCATTATCCGGTCTCTCTCATTCTTTTCCTCCTCCAATTCATTAGTCACTCTCATTATCCCTCTCTATTCCTGTTCTCTTTATCCCTTCCTCCCTCTCTTTTTTTTCACTTCGTTTCTCCACATCTTCCTTTATAAATCTCCTTTCTATCAAGTGATTTTATAATCCGGTAAAATACTCATTAATCCTCTACCACATTCATATACAATCCTGTCCAGATGGTTGTTGTGTGAGTCGAGATAAAACACAGGTGAGGGTACTACTGAATATTGGTATTATTGTGATGAGCGCTAGGGTATTGTAATCGTGTGTGTGTGTGTGTGTGTGTGTGTGTGTGTGTGTGTGTGTGTGTGTGTGTGTGTGTGTGTGTGTTTCATAATAATAATAATAATAATAATAATAATAATAATAATAATAATAATAATAATAATAATAATATTAATAATAATAATAATAATAATAATAATAATAATAATAATAATAGTAGTAGTAGTAATAATAATAATAATAACGTTTTATTTAAAGTACATAGCAGCCAAAAGGTCAAACATGCAAAAAAGGTGAAATTATGGCGTAAGGTCACTTGATTGACCAAAGTTTTCAGTACAATGAGAGAAGAATCATGAGGTGAAGATACCAATTCACTACAGATCTGGAAGTAATGTCTGTGGCTGTGGTGGCTCTTGTAAACTGTCTTGTGAGTTGATAGTGGCGCCAACAGGATCACTCCCACGGTACACATGGTTTAACACCTCGTTGCTAAAGGGCAGTCTTGGCCACACTCTGCGTCTGGTCACAGTCTTAACACGTTCCTCACACCCATGATGTTGGAGAGAGTTCTTGTTTCTCACCAGATGTAGTTGGGAGTCTTTGTTTCTCTTCTGGTCTAACTGGGAGTTTTGATTTCTCACCCCGAGCCGTTGGTGGTGAGAGTACGGCCAGGACCTGAGGTGGTGGAGGTGTAGGCCGTGACCACTGACTGTCACTCTCCTACACTTGTTTCCTTTCATTGTGAGTTGAAATTATCAATTTTGTGTATCAGTTGTAGGTTAATCGTCTATCTTGGCGCTGTATTATCGGTGGAGGATGTTGATAAATACAGGTGTTAGGACCAGGCAACTCATAAGGGTACCAAGTATTGTGTCTGCATTCTATGGGAAGTGCGTGCGTGCGTGCGTGCGTGCGAACCAGAGGATTATACCAACCTTGTACAATAATATACAATACATCTATACTACATATATAACCCAAGTCAAATCCATAAAAATAACAAACCATTTAGAGGATAAACAAACAAACGATAGCACACAAAACATATTTAAACTCCACTAAACCTCATGTAAACAAATTCTCTATATTTTATCAAAGGCAGCAGTGTGGCGTGTCAGCTGCTGTAGAGAAAGACCACCATTTGCATACATTACGTCACGCTAACCAAATCGCCTCACTGAGCTTCAAGCGGAGAGCGCAATTTTCCCTGCCAGGGCGTAGAGTATATACAGGGAGGAATACATAACACATCAGAAGACAGCCAGGGAGAGTATGGCAACCTTCGGGCCTGTGATATAACTGAAGGGGGGGGGGGGGGAGTGCATCCTGAGTGGTGATAGTGAGAGCGGTGTTAGTGTGGGGGTGAGAGGGGTGTTAGTGTGGGGGTGAGAGGGGTGTTAGTGTGTGGGTGAGAGGGGTGGTAGTGTGTGGGTGAGAGGGGTGGTAGTGTGTGGGTGAGAGGGGTGGTAGTGTGTGGGTGAGAGGGGTGGTAGTGTGTGGGTGAGAGGTGTGTGGGTGAGAGGGGTGCTAGTGAGTGGGTGAGAGGGGTGATAGTGTGAGAGAATATGTTTCTCATATTGAATTTGCCGTCTCTCTCTCTCTCTCTCTCTCTCTCTCTCTCTCTCTCTCTCTCTCTCATTAAATATTAGCTTCGGGTGTCAAAACATATGACAAATCAGAACCAAATTAAAAAAAATAATAATAGCCCATCGGGGTTTGTAAAATATTAGTGGGGAAATAATGAACATTTGAATTCATTGCAATGATTAATATTGTTTATCAATGTGCAATCGGAATAAATTTCATATCTGCAAAGGTGTTTTTTTTCAACTATCAAGTTTATTTCTGCGGTGTTTGTACGTGTGTTTGCTTGTTTTTGTTTGTATTAGGATTGTTAAATAATAAGGTATAGGCTCTTAAGTATTATTATATTAATTGGGATGTATTTATACAGATAAAAACTTCGAGCACACACACACACACACACCAGGTAGGGTTTGTAATACAATATTTGTGTTTTTCTTGGAAGGACAGGGTTAGGTCCCAAAAGGAGCTCTCGTGATTTCCTTAGGCGGCGTTATGCCTCGCCTTTACTTGTAAGTGGGGAGTTTTTAGATCAACCTGTTTGTCTGTCTGTCTGTTTACTTGGTGATCGTCAGCATTTGTCTTCCCAGAAAAAAGTTGGTGTGTGTGTGTGGGGGGGGGGGGGGGGGGGTGTTATTGAATATTACCTTTAATTATAAAAATATACCTGTATATATATATATATATATATATATATATATATATATATATATATATATATATATATATATATATATATATATGTATATATGTATATATATATATATATATATATATATATATATATATATATATATATATATATATATATATATATATATATATATGTGTGTGTGTGTGTGTGTGTGTGTACATTACCTACCTATAGATGTATGTATGTATGTATGTATGTATGTATGTATGTAAGTATGTAAGTTTGTATGTATGTATGTATGTATGTATGTATGTATGTATGTATGTATGCATGACAGTCTTTATATCTAAGCATGGTGGCCTCTAGGCTTTCCCCCCTAACACGACCCAGATAATTAATGGTGATAATGGTGCACTGCAGGTTCCTCTCCCTACTATACGACAATAACGAGACAGCTCCTTTAAAAACACAATTAAATTACCCTCGGGCACCACAACCACCAATAACTACACTATTACCCAGGAAACAAAACAGTGAATATTTAAAAGCAAAAATATTTTCTCCAAACTTAAAGCCCTGTCTGTCTATCTGTCTGTCTATCTCTTTTTCACACACACACACACACACACACACACACACACACACATATGTAAATACTCTTATGGTTGGTGGCTGTGTTGAATCAATAGTGTTTGCTTACTACGGTAATAGGGGTAAGGTGTTAAACAACTCCTTAAAAAATAATCTGTTAATTCCTTGTGACTCGGCCTCTCGTGTTGCGAAGGTCTATGATAACACCTTATAAATGCGCCATATCTGGATGCATATCAAATGACAAACTACATGATAAAAGTTCGATATTTTCATCGATTTCCAAAGGATGAAAAACAGAAAAAAAGTGGATTTTATTGTGGATACAGTAATATATAGGGTGCAACAGAGGGAATGGCATTACTTGAGGGCCATGGGCAGGTTTAAATTTCATTCCCTAAAGTCTATCGTTTAGCTAGGAAACCAGATGTGAAGACAAGTACCTATTTGTTGCTTGAAACTGTATAACCAAGTCAGCTGTAATATATTTAGTGGCCATAATGATAAATTGAAAATCTCTACACATATTTGTATTCACTGATTTTCTGTAATAGCTTGGGGAAAGAGAGAATGATGATAATTATAATTATTAAAATTTATTATTATTTTCTTTAACTATTTTATTTAATTCTTGTATTCCTTCTCCCCCCCCCCATATGCTTGTGATTCCTTAATTGTTTTTACACCGATACTGGCAGCAAAATCATAAGAGTATAAATAATAATAAAGAGAGGAAGAAGAGGTTTGTTAATAATAATACATTTTTAATAAGGAGAATAGGAATATCATAAAAATAATGAATACGTGAGAAGGTCAAGTGACTAACTGAAAGATAGTGTGCTAGGGGAGGAGACAATGAGGATAGATGGTAAGAATGTCTTCTAATACAGTGGGATGGTCTGACCCGGGATCCACTACACGCCAACGACGTCACATAGAAGTTCCGCCCAGGCGCGTGGGTAGATTTGGTTTATTTTGACTTTGGGGTCCACCACATGCCCAGGGAGGGAAGCAGTATACCACCAGTAGTTTGGGGTATTATAGGGCAGTGCTCCTCGTACAATACTGTCAATGGAACTGCAAATATATGCCTTGTGTTGACTACGATATCTGTTTCACTGTCGACTATGAAAAGTGCTCCAGCGTTGACTACGGCAAATGTTCCAGCCTGGACGGACCACAATGAACTCTTCCTCCACAAGATAAACAAGTGTTCTTTACTGTACCGCTACCATAAGTTCTCCCCAGAATCCATTACCAACTTCAGGACTTGATAACTTGAGGTGAACAATGTGCCTAACTCTACCCCTTAACGAGACGAAGGAGAGACAGTCAGTTAGGGAACAGCGGAGAGTTTAAGGCGAACACAACACTAAGGTCTGGCGCGGCTGGCCACAACAAACAGCGTAGTATTATGTCCAGCAACACAGTCTTTATGGCCACACAGAAATATTAATAACGTCATTAATTTGGGCGACATTCGGCCAGAAGTTCTTAAGAGGACGTTAAGCTGTGCAATTTGCAATAAAAACGACAAATTCTTGTGCTAGATCTAGAATATGGTGATATTTCCTCCGTGCAATTAAGGAAGAGTATCAGTTATGTTTGTGGTATATAGCTGGTGTGTGGCCAAGCTAGGAGGCAGTGTGGTGTGTGGCCAGACAAAAACCAAAGTCATATTTGGATTCTGCACACCAAATTTACTTAAAATCCGTTTAAAAACCTTGTGCCAGAAAAATTGTGTTGACCGGTGTTAT
>CAUDMG010001188.1:0-87850 GCA_958450375.1 Homarus gammarus | reverse complement strand
ATGAGTTTTTAAATGCCACATTGACGTTCCAAGATTTTAGCTGTGCCGGAATGTGTGAGAAATTTTTGTGAAATGGTAATATTAAGATATTCTTATGGTCATGGGTGGGCTTGGGATCAGTTCTATAAAAAGTTTTCTTAGTAATGTTTAAGCATTTGTCTATGAAAGATCTAGGGTATTTAAGGTTTGAGCCAATATTATATATATATTTGTATTCCTCATCGATGAATTACGTGCCTTGAGAATTTGCAGTCCGGAATTCATCGATGAGGAATACAAATATATATATAATATTGGCTCAAACCTTAAATACCCTAGATCTTTCATAGACAAATGCTTAAACATTACTAAGAAAACTTTTTATAGAACTGATCCCAAGCCCACCCATGACCATAAGAATATCTTAATATTACCATTTCACAAAAATTTCTCACACATTCCGGCACAGCTAAAATCTTGGAACGTCAATGTGGCATTTAAAAACTCACGCACTGTTAAACAAATGTTAATCAAGAACTCCCCCAGCAACACAATTGGTTGCATTTATAAAGTTCCTTGCAAGGAATGTAATATGTTTTACTTAGGCCAGACAGGTAAAGATCTTGTAACTAGAATTAAACAACACAAATACAGTGTCAGGACAGGCCAGGAATCCAATGCTCTGTTTGTTCATTTGAGGGATAACAAGCATTGCATTGACTGGGATAATGCCTCCTCAATATTACCATGTAATTCAATTGATAGTAGGAACATCATAGAATCTAGTCTTATTAAACATACCGAAGCATTCAACATGAATTTGAGTAACGGCTTGTACAAGCTGGACAACTTTGTAATTAAGAAGATTTGTGATCAGGTGAGAGGGCGGGTCACTGTCCCATCTGACCCAACCACCAACCGTTGTGTGCCATTTAAAGATTAGTAGGGTCATTACCTGACCATTGTGGACCTGGTCTCACCCTCCTCTGTATATATTCATCTTGTTCTGCATTACTCTATCTAGTCTGTACTCACCCCTGAAGATGTGAATTACACGAAAGCGCTTGGGAACTTCGTGTTTTCTTCTTTCCTGGTGGTTATCAGCATATATATATATATATATATATATATATATATATATATATATATATATATATATATATATATATATATATATATATATATATATATATATATATATATATATATATATATATGTGTGTGTGTATGTGTGTGGCAGAAGCAACACCTGAACACAACTCTTCCCGAGTAATGTTTACCACCTGTGTCTCGCCTCAGTCTCTACCTGCTGAGGAAGCGGTACAGGAGGGTGTCTGGGAAGGTTGTGGGAGGGGTGTGGGAGGGGTATGGAAGGGGTACTCTATATGTATTAATGAATAAAGCAATCCACCTTGTGTATAGCTGTTTCTAGGTAACCTTTACACTGGCTGTCAAGTTATCAGGCAGAGATTTAATAAACTATATGAGCTAATCGTATCTCCTTTGTCGGGCACAGTTCTTCAGTGCGTCGACAGCTCAGTGTATGCTGCTGTTGACGGACTCATTCACTAAGATATATTTTTTCTTTTGGTCAGGTTCGCGCCGAGCAACCTTCAGTGACGCAGCTTATGAGCATTTATTACTCACCAATTTTGTACTGGCTGTGACAATTTTTCTTTACTTTATTCTGGAATTAAATATACCAGAGTTACACATTGTATTATTATCCTGTTTGATTTGGGAACTAATTTTTTTTATGATAAGGAATTGAAGAAAAATGTATTCTAAAAAATAAATAAAAAATATCCAAAAATTATTCAAAACGGAGAATAAATTATAGGAATTTATTATCTACTGATGTCTTCTATTTTTAATTCTCTGGATTTTTTTCGCCTCACACAACGATTCGCTGCGTGTGGCAGGGCGACAGGGGGCCGCAACACAGCGTAAAATCCTGATTTCGGACTGTCAGAACACATGGCAATCTCCGTTCCGTTTTCTATGATTCCTAATTCTCTGTGGACCCGGAGGGAAGGGAGAGCTTCGCGAAAATATGGTGTACTATTTAGGTGGGATTTTCTTAAATATTCTGTTGATTTGTGTTTGTTGTTTTGTGCTGATATATTGGGTGCTTGTTGATTTGTGTTCGTCGACTTGTGGTTTTATTGGTAAGGTTATAGCTTCTGTGTGAACCATCAATGACGACACACAGAATGAACCAACAAAACCTAACCTAACCTGACCTGACCTAAACTAACCTCACCTACCTTACCTAACCTAACCTAACTTAACCTAACCTAACTTAACCTAACCTATCTAACTTAACTTAACCTACCTAACTTAACTTAACCTACTTAACTTAACTTAACCTACCTATCCAACTTAAGCTACTTAACCTGACCTAAGTTAACCTAGCCTACCTATTCTCACCTAACCTAACCACACCTAGAGTAAGCTACCCTAACTTACCTACCCTCAACGCCAACCTAACCTAACCTAATCAAACCTAACCCATCTAACCTGACAACAAAACTAACCTAACCTGACAGACAGACAGACAGACGGAGAGAGAGAGAGAGAGAGAGAGAGAGAGAGATAGATAGAGAGAGATAGATAGATAGATAGATAGATAGATAGATAGTAAAAAGACAAAGAAAGAAAGAGGGACAGAAGGGGACAGTGGAACGATATAGCTGTTATTTTCTCTTGATTGAGTAATTAGATGATAATATCGCCGCCATGACCGCCCGATTGATGAAGACATTCCGCCAGGTAAATAAATTTGCTTATTCCACCTGTAATTAAGAGCCTGCTCTATGACACAGGTATTTAAAACCTTCACTGAATCCCTAATTGTGTAATCAAGTGGTTGTTTTCGTTTGAAATTACTCAAATTACTACTTCCTCGATTAATTGCCTTTTGGCGAGTGACCAACAAAAAACAGCGTAGGGTGAGTGTGTGTGTGTGTGTGTGACTGTGTATATGCACCCTTCCCACGCCCTCATCACCTCACCATTACACCGAGTTTACAAATGGCCGACCTCACTTGCCCAACATTTTTGTCTTTCAAGGTCAACATTTATCTCATGTGACGGGAGACAAGTGAGGGAGGGAGATAGAGAGACTGGGAGGGGGGGTGAGAGAGAGACTGACTGAGACTGGGGAGGGAGGGAGATAGGGAGATACAAAGACTGGGAGAGTGAGAGACTGGGAAATAAGAGAGAAGGACAAAGACTAAGGGAGAGAAAGAGACCGCCCCTCCCTCCTCCCTCCCTCACACCTGTTCCCTCACCTCACCTCATCTCCCCTCACTCACGTTTTTCCCATCACTCCCAGATAATTAATACACCTACTCAGCCAATTAGTCACCCCCGCCCACTCCCCACGCCCACACCCTCACCTCAACCCCCCTACCCAGCTCACTCCAACCCACCCACCCCACCCTGCTCCGCCCTCACCCCGCCCCCACCCCACCCCAAAGGACCACTCCAGGATCACGTTAATATCCTGGTTTTAATCGTTATATCCACGCTTCAATCCCAGTTATCTTACGACTGATCCTGGCTTTAACCCCCACCACGCCCCCCCCACCACCACCACCACCTCACCTTACCTCTCCCTCCCTCTCTACTCATCCCCTCCCCCCCTCCGTCAATCTCCTCCCGCTGCTGCCTTTCAGCTTTCGCCACTGCAGGCTCGTTAGTGAAATCGTTATTCAGCCTGTGTTGTGACGACCTGTAATGTGACAGCCTGCAAGGTCACCTTTTAAAATCTTCTTATATGACGTCATCCTCTAGTGACGTCATCGTTTGGATCCCTCTCCATGTGTGACGCAACAAATACGTCACACATCAAAACAAACCCTCCCCCACTCAGCTGCTGGGGATGATGGTAATGAATGAACAATCCTGTGTGTGTGTGTTACTCCCCCCATCAGTGAGATACAAACTGTCAACAATACACGCTGTCTCCCCCACCACTACCCCCTCCACCACTACTACTACCACAACCATCCTTTCCACCACCACCCTCACCACTACCACCCCCACTACCACCATCCCCTCCACCACCACTACCACCATCAGCAACAAGTTAGTTAGCTCCTTCCTGGCTGGGTGTGGTGGTGGTAGTGGTGGTAGTTTAGTGGTGGTAGTGAGTGCTTGGGTGACTTATAGTATAGTGGTTGACGGGTGAGGGATTGCGGCAGATGGATGATTGTCAGGTTGAGTAATTGGATATATTGAATAGGTATACGTACCAACTTCAACCAAACAACCACAATTTACCACCAACTACAATTTACCACCAACTACAATTTACCAACAACCACAATTTACCAACAACCACAATTTACCACCAACTACAATTTACCACCAACTACAATTTACCAACAACCACAATTTACCAACAACCACAATTTACCACCAACTACAATTTACCACCAACCACAATTTACCACCAACCATACACCAGCTCTCGTGTGGATAGTGAAAAATGAAAATAAATCCAATTTTTATCCAAAATATCCTTTATCTATCCATCTATCCATGTTACATATTACTTTTGTATTAATTAACAATGTACACCTGAGTATTTATTTGCCTCTACTGTTATTTTCTGTCTGTTTGTCTGTCTGTGTCTCTGTCTGTCTGTCTGTCTGTCTGTCTCTCTCTCTCTCTCTTTATAAATGGGACACAATCTTAACTTCCCACTTCTTCTATTTTGTCTTTCCTTTCTCTTTCCCTCCCTCCCTCCCCATCTTTTCTCTCTTTCTTTTGATCTCCTCTCGCTCTCTGTTTCTTTTCCTCGCCTCTCTCTTCTCTTTCCCTCTCCCAAGTTATCCCCCCCCTCCTTCTTCTACTCTTTCCATATTGTTTTTCCTTTCCACTTCCCTCCCAACCCACCCATCCCACCACCTCACTTCCCCCTCCCACACCCTAACCCATCCCACCACTGCTCCTAACCCCCTCCTACCCCCAACACCCCCCCACCCCCCCCTCTTCCAAATTCCCTAGATAAGTATTCGAACATAGAACAGTGGTCATTATTTTCCTACTTTCAGTTAAAAAAAAAAGAAAAAAAATGTAAGACTTCATTACAGAACAATAGCGAAACGCAACAACAACAACAACAAAAAGACGCAACTAGAACAATTAAAGACGAACAATTAAAGACTTCATTATGGAACAGTAGCGAAACACAACACACAAAAAAAGACCTCGCTAGAGCAATGACGTTTTTTCATCATCCAGAACAAAAGACAGACCAGCTCAGCAATGGGTCTTTTTTATATTGTTTTCATTATTTTTTAGAGGTTCAACATGAAAGAGGTGTGTGGCGGCCTGCCTAGACAAAACATTACCTGAGATAGAGAGAGATAGAGAGGGGGGGAGCAGGAAGGAAGGAAGGAGAGAGAGAGAGAGAGAGAGAGAGAGGGGGGAGCAGGAAGGAAGGAAGGAAGGAAGAAGAGAGAGAGAGAGAGAGGGGGGGAGCAGGAAGGAAGGAAGGAAGGAGAGAGAGAGAGAGAGAGGGGGGGAGCAGGAAGGAAGGAAGGAAGGAAGAAGAGAGAGAGAGAGAGAGAGAGAGAGACGGGGGGAACAGGAAGGAAGGAGAGAGAGAGAGAGAGAGAGAGGGGAGCAGGAAGGAAGGAAGGAAGGAAGGAAGAAGAGAGAGAGAGAGAGAGAGAGAGAGAGAGAGAAATGACCCACCTACCGTCAAAAAGAGAAGAGACTGAATAAGCACACCTGAGACAACCTCCAATTAGTGACACATACCTGGGAAAGAGAGACACACAAAATTTATTCATTACATAATACACGGTAATACATAACAAAGATACATATTAATACACATTTATATTATACAGGTAATACATTAAGATATACATGATACAGGTTAATACATGTTATACGGCTGGTATGCTGCAATGTATGAATGGGATCTCTCTCTCTCTCTCTCTCTCTCTCTCTCTCTCTCATTTTCCTCAACACACAATATTTTTTTTTCCCCAGGACGAAGATACAAGCATTAAGTGGCGTGTGCAGGAGCGTGTCCTCTCCTTAACAGCACTAGGAGGAGGAAGAGGAGGAAGAAGAGGAAGAGGAGAGGAGGAGGGGAGGAAAGAGAGGCTTATAAAGCAGAGGAAAGAACAGTGGAAGAACAGTAAGAAGACGAGAAGAAGAATAAGTAAAAAAATCAAAAGAAGAAAATCAGAGGACGACGAAGATTATCGGGAAGGAAGGAAGGAAGGAAGAAAGAAAGGAAGGAAGGAAGAAATCAGGAAGGTAGGAAAGAAGAAGTCAGGAGGAAGGAAGAAATCAAGAGGAAGGAAGGAAGGAATCACGAGGAGGGAAAGAAAAAAATCAGGAAGGAAGGAAAGAAGGAAGGAAGGAAGGAAGGAAGGAAGAAGTCAGGAGGAAGGAAGAAATCAAGAGGAAGGAAGGAAGGAAGGAAGAAAGGAAAGAAGAAGTCAGGAGGAAGGAAGAAATCAAGAGGAAGGAAGGAAGGAAGGAAGAAAGGAAAGAAGAAGTCAGGAGGAAGGAAGAAATCAAGAGGAAGGAAGGAAGGAAGGAAGGATGGAAGGAAGAAATCAGGAAGGTAGGAAAGAAGGAAAGAAGAAGTCAGGAGGAAGGAAGAAATCAAGAGGAAGGAAGGAAGGAATCACGAGGAGGTAAAGAAAAAATCAGGAAGGAAGGAAGGAAGGAAGGAAGGAAGGAATCACGAGGAGGTAAAGAAAAAATCAGGAAGGAAGGAAGGAAGGAAGGAAGGAAGGATGGAAGTAAGGAAAAAGAGGTCGCCTCTCTCAGCATAAGACACACTAATGCTGGACAGGAGTTACAAGCCCTTCACTACCCCTTCTGTACAACAATGACTAGCGGGAAGGAAGGAAGGAAGGAAGGAAGGAGTAAGCGCTTTAAGGCAGTCTGGTGTAAGGGGCGGTGGAGGGAGTTCTTCTTCAGAAACAACTACTCAACAAACCAAACCACCCCACACAACTTAACCACCTCAACCAACTTAGCAACGACCAAACCACCCCACACAACTTAACCACCTGAACCAACTTAACCACGACCAAACCACTCGACCAAACTACCCAAACCACCTCAACCAACTTAACCACGACCAAACCACTCAGCCAAACTACCCTAACCACCTCAACCAACTTAACCACGACCAAACCACTCAGCCAAACTACCCTAACCACCTCAACCAACTAAACCACGACCAAACCACTCGACCAAACTACCCTAACCACCTCAACCAACTTAACCACGACCAAACCACTCGACCAAACTACCCTAACTACCTCAACCAACTTAACCACGACCAAACCACTCAACCAAACTACCCTAACCACCTCAACCAACTTAACCACGACCAAACCACTCAACCAAACTACCCTAACCAACTTAACCACGACCAAACCACTCGACCAAACTACCCTAACCACCTCAACAAACTTAACCACGACCAAACCACTCAACCAAACTACCCTAACCAACTTAACCACAACCAAACCACTCGACCAAACTACCCTAACCACCTCAACCAACTTAACCACGACCAAACCACTCAACCAAACTACCCTAACCACCTCAACCACGACCAAACCACTCAACCAAACTACCCTAACCACCTCAACCAACTTAATCACGACCAAACCACTCGACCAAACTACCCTAACCACCTCAACCAACTTAACCACGACCAAACTACCCTAACGACCTCAACCAACTTAACAACGACCAAACCACTCAACCAAACTACCCTAACCACCTCAACCAACTTAACCACGACCAAACCACTCAACCAAACTATCCTAACCACCTCAACCAACTTAACCACGACTAAACCACTCAACCAAACTACCCTAACCACCTCAACCAACTTAACCACGACCAAACCACTCGACCAAACTACCCTAACCACCTCAACCAACTTAACCACGACCAAACCACTCGACCAAACTACCCTAACCACCTCAACCAACCACGACCAAACTACTCAACCAAACTACCCTAACCACGTCAACCAACTTAACCACGACCAAACCACTCGACCAAACTACCCTAACCATTTCAACCAACTTAACCACGACCAAACCACTCAACCAAACTACCCTAACCACCTCAACCAACTTAACCACGACCAAACTACCCTAACCACCTCAACCAACTTAACCACGACCAAACCACTCGACCAAACTACCCTAACCACATCAACCAACTTAACCACGACCAAACCACTCAACCAAACAACCCTAACCACCTCAACCAACTTAACCACGACCAAACCACTCAACCAAACTACCCTAACCACCTCAACCAACTTAACCACGACCAAACCACTCGACCAAACTACCCTAACCACCTCAACCAACTTAACCACGACCAAACCACTCAACCAAACTACCCTAACCACCTCAACCAACTTAACCACGACCAAACCACTCGACCAAACTACCCTAACCATTTCAACCAACTTAACCACGACCAAACCACTCAACCAAACTACCCTAACCACCTCAACCAACTTAACCAGGACCAAACTACCCTAACCACCTCAACCAACTTAACCACGACCAAACCACTCGACCAAACTACCCTAACCACCTCAACCAACTTAACCACGACCAAAGCACTCAACCAAACTACCCTAACCAACTTAACCACGACCAAACCACTCGACCAAACTACCCTAACCACCTCAACCAACTTAACCACGACCAAACCACTCAACCAAATTACCCTAACCACCTAAACCAGCTTAACCACGACCAAACCACTCGACCAAACTACCCTAACCACCTCAACCAACTTAACCACGACCAAAGCACTCAACCAAACTACCCTAACCAACTTAACCACGACCAAACCACTCGACCAAACTACCCTAACCACCTCAACCAACTTAACCACGACCAAACCACTCAACCAAACTACCCTAACCACCTAAACCAGCTTAACCACGACCAAACCACTCGACCAAACTACCCTAACCACCTCAACCAACTTAACCACGACCAAACCACTCGACCAAACTACCCTAACCACCTCAACCAACTTAACCACGACCAAACCACTCGACCAAACTACCCTAACCACCTCAACCAACTTAACCACGACGAAACCACTCAGCCAAACTACCCTAACCATCTCAACCAACTTAACCACGAACAAACCACTCAACCAAACTACCCTAACCACCTCAACCAACTTAACCACGACCAAACCACTCGACCAAACTACCCTAACCACCTCAACCAACTTAACCACGACCAAACCACTCGACCAAACTACCCTAACCACCTCAACCAATTTAACCACAACCAAACCACTCGACCAAACTACCCTAACCACCTCAACCAACTTAACCACGACCAAACCACTCGACCAAACTACCCTAACCACCTCAACCAACCACGACCAAACTACTCAACCAAACTACCCTAACCACGTCAACCAACTTAACCACGACCAAACCACTCGATCGAACTACCCTAACCACCTCAACCAACTTAACCACGACCAAACCACTCAACCAAACTACCCTAACCACCTCAACCAACTTAACCACGACCAAACCACTCGACCAAACTACCCTAACCATTTCAACCAACTTAACCACGACCAAACCACTCAACCAAACTACCCTAACTACCTCAACCAACTTAACCACGACCAAACTACCCTAACCACCTCAACCAACTTAACCACGACCAAACCACTCGACCAAACTACCCTAACCACCTCAACCAACTTAACCACGACCAAACCACTCAACCAAACTACCCTAACCACCTCAACCAACTTAACCACGACCAAACCACTCGACCAAACTACCCTAACCACCTCAACCAACTTAACCACGACCAAAGCACTCAACCAAACTACCCTAACCAACTTAACCACGACCAAACCACTCGACCAAACTACCCTAACCACCTCAACCAACTTAACCACGACCAAACCACTCAACCAAACTACCCTAACCACCTCAACCAACTTAACCACGACCAAACCACTCGACCAAACTACCCTAACCACCTCAACCAACTTAACCACGACCAAACTACCCTAACCACCTCAACCAACTTAACCACGACCAAACCACTCAACCAAACTACCCTAACCACCTCAACCAACTTAACCACGACCAAACCACTCGACCAAACTACCCTAACCACCTCAACCAACTTAACCACGACCAAAGCACTCAACCAAACTACCCTAACCAACTTAACCACGACCAAACCACTCGACCAAACTACCCTAACCACCTCAACCAACTTAACCACGACCAAACCACTCAACCAAACTACCCTAACCACCTAAACCAGCTTAACCACGACCAAACCACTCGACCAAACTACCCTAACCACCTCAACCAACTTAACCACGACCAAACTACCCTAACCACCTCAACCAACTTAACCACGACCAAACCACTCGACCAAACTACCCTAACCACCTCAACCAACTTAACCACGACCAAACCACTCGACCAAACTACCCTAACCACCTCAACCAACTTAACCACGACCAAACCACTCAGCCAAACTACCCTAACCACCTCAACCAACTTAACCACGACCAAACCACTCAACCAAACTACCCTAACCACCTCAACCAACTTAACCACGACCAAACCACTCGACCAAACTACCCTAACCACCTCAACCAACTTAACCACGACCAAACCACTCGACCAAACTACCCTAACCACCTCAACCAACTTAACCACGACCAAACCACTCACCAAACTACCCTAACCACCTCAACCAACTTAACCACGACCAAACCACTCGACCAAACTACCCTAACCACCTCAACCAACTTAACCACGACCAAACCACTCGACCAAACTACCCTAACCACCTCAACCAACTTAACCACGACCAAACCACTCGACCAAACTACCCTAACCACCTCAACCAACTTAACCACGACCAAACCACTCAGCCAAACTACCCTAACCACCTCAACCAACTTAACCACGACCAAACCACTCGACCAAACTACCCTAACCACCTCAACCAACTTAACCACGACCAAACCACTCGACCAAACTACCCTAACCACCTCAACCAACTTAACCACGACCAAACCACTCAACCAAACTACCCTAACCACCTCAACCAACTTAACCACGACCAAACCACTCGACCAAACTACCCTAACCACCTCAACCAACTTAACCACGACCAAACCACTCAACCAAACACCCTAACCACCTCAACCAACTTAACCACGACCAAACAACCCTAACCACCTCAACCAACTTAACCACGACCAAACCACTCGACCAAACTACCCTAACCACCTCAACCAACTTAACCACGACCAAACCACTCAACCAAACTACCCTAACCACCTCAACCAACTTAACCACGACCAAACCACTCGACCAAACTACCCTAACCACCTCAACCAACTTAACCACGACCAAAGCACTCAACCAAACTACCCTAACCAACTTAACCACGACCAAACCACTCGACCAAACTACCCTAACCACCTCAACCAACTTAACCACGACCAAACCACTCAACCAAACTACCCTAACCACCTAAACCAGCTTAACCACGACCAAACCACTCGACCAAACTACCCTAACCACCTCAACCAACTTAACCACGACCAAACTACCCTAACCACCTCAACCAACTTAACCACGACCAAACCACTCAACCAAACTACCCTAACCACCTCAACCAACTTAACCACGACCAAACCACTCGACCAAACTACCCTAACCACCTCAACCAACTTAACCACGACCAAAGCACTCAACCAAACTACCCTAACCAACTTAACCACGACCAAACCACTCGACCAAACTACCCTAACCACCTCAACCAACTTAACCACGACCAAACCACTCAACCAAACAACCCTAACCACCTAAACCAGCTTAACCACGACCAAACCACTCGACCAAACTACCCTAACCACCTCAACCAACTTAACCACGACCAAACTACCCTAACCACCTCAACCAACTTAACCACGACCAAACCACTCGACCAAACTACCCTAACCACCTCAACCAACTTAACCACGACCAAACCACTCGACCAAACTACCCTAACCACCTCAACCAACTTAACCACGACCAAACCACTCAGCCAAACTACCCTAACCATCTCAACCAACTTAACCACGAACAAACCACTCAACCAAACTACCCTAACCACCTCAACCAACTTAACCACGACCAAACCACTCGACCAAACTACCCTAACCACCTCAACCAACTTAACCACGACCAAACCACTCGACCAAACTACCCTAACCACCTCAACCAACTTAACCACGACCAAACCACTCAGCCAAACTACCCTAACCACCTCAACCAACTTAACCACGACCAAACCACTCGACCAAACTACCCTAACCACCTCAACCAACTTAACCACGACCAAACCACTCGACCAAACTACCCTAACCACCTCAACCAACTTAACCACGACCAAACCACTCGACCAAACTACCCTAACCACCTCAACCAACTTAACCACGACCAAACCACTCAGCCAAACTACCCTAACCACCTCAACCAACTTAACCACGAACAAACCACTCAACCAAACTACCCTAAGCACCTCAACCAACTTAACCAACTTAACCACGACCAAACCACTCGACCAAACTACCCTAACCACCTCAACCAACTTAACCACGACCAAACCACTCAGCCAAACTACCCTAACCACCTCAACCAACTTAACCACGACCAAACCACTCGACCAAACTGCCCTAACCACCTCAACCAACTTAACCACAACTTAACCACAACCAAACCACCCTAACCACCTCAACCAACTTAACCACGACCAAACCACTCAACCAAACTACCCTAACCACCTCAACCAACTTAACCACGACCAAACCACTCGACCAATCTACCCTAACCACCTCAACCAACTTAACCACGACCAAACCACTCGACCAAACTACCCTAACCACCTCAACCAACTTAACCACGACCAAACCACTCAGCCAAACTACCCTAACCACCTCAACCAACTTAACCACGACCAAACCACTCGACCAAACTACCCTAACCACCTCAACCAACCACGACCAAACTACTCAACCAAACTACCCTAACCACGTCAACCAACTTAACCACGACCAAACCACTCGACCAAACTACCCTAACCACCTCAACCAACTTAACCACGACCAAACCACTCGACCAAACTACCCTAACCACCTCAACCAACTTAACCACGACCAAACCACTCGACCAAACTACCCTAACCACCTCAACCTACTTAACCACGACCAAACTACTCAACCAAACTACCCTAACCACGTCAACCAACTTAACCACGACCAAACCACTCGACCAAACTACCCTAACCACCTCAACTATCTTAACCACGACCAAACCACTCGACCAAACTACCCTAACCACCTCAACCAACTTAACCACGACCAAACCACTCGACCAAACTACCCTAACCACCTCAACCAAACCACCCTAACCACTCAACCAAACTACTCGACCCAAATTTTCTCCCTAGCAGGAATTTTATAACGAGAAAAAAACCTTAAAGTGAAAGCTCAGTGGACCAGTGAATAGGAATTTGTAATTGAATAGTTCACAAAAATGGAAACACGGGAGCTGGAAGACGCCCTTTACGCTTGGCTATCTCGTATAATGGGGCCCCCCTAGTAGTGGTGGTAGTTGTGGTTGTTGTGGTTGAAGAGGTGGTGGTAATAGGTGAAGGTTTGGTAGTGGTGGTAATAGGGGGGGGGGGAGAGAGAGAGAGAGTGGGTTAAGCTTTTAGGGGGTAGGTACAATAATATTAAGTTGACGTTGGGTAGCTAGTAGGTTAAGCTTTTAGGGGAAGGTACAGTAATATTAAGCTGATGTTGGGTAGCTAGTGGGTTAAGCTTTGAGGGGGAGTTATTTAAAGCTTAGTAGGTCTTTATAACTCAAGTAAAGTGAGTGATAAAAAATAAGTGTGGTTATTATGTACTTGTGTCATTAAATGTTTAGTAACTCACTTTTCTACTTAAATAATTCGTTGTGTGTGTAGTTTAGTGTATTTTTCAACCGCAAGAGGGTGTGTGTGTGTGTGTGTGTGAGTGTAGTGTTACTTACGTCCGTCCGTCCGTCCGTCTGTCTGTCCGTCTGTCTGTCCGTCCGTCCGTCCGTCCGTCTGTCTGTTGTCTGTGTGTCTGTCTGTCTGTGTGTCTGTGTGTGTCTGTCTAATCACCCTTACCCCCATTCCCAACAAACTTATAGTTTATGCAGTCGTTCGGGTTCATCTCACATTGAACGAAATCTAGTGAAACAGTGAGGCCAATTGTTTCAGAAGTTTTCATCCCTTCTCATACAAGTCACCTCGTGAGTCGGAGGTGAAACATTAAGGTAGTTTTTATTAATTAAGGTGAATTTAACTTTGCATGTAAAAGGTATTAATTATTTCTATATTTTCTTTAGGGGTCATTATCATTTTTGTTGTTGTTATTATTATTGTTGTTATTGTTATTATTATTTGTTTCTGGACGTAGTAAAGGTAATGAAACGTAACTAATTATCATAGTTATTATTGCTTATTGTAATTGAATAGAAACATATGTGGATTATTATTGTTATTGTTGTTATTATTGCTGTTTTCTTGTTGTTGTTGTTGTTGTTATTATTAGAAAATCCTAAATTTATAAGCTTATTCATCAGATCTTCTTCAGTCATTCCCACGTGTTTTGTCTGTGACCTCTGACCTTTGGAGAATGGTGAAATATAATGTAAAATCCCCAAATACCAAATAATAATAATAATAATAATAATAATAATAATAATAATAATAATAATAAAACAAAGCTATCTCTTAAAACAATGGAATTCATAAGAAACATACAAAGACTTTAACCTAAAAATTTTCCCCCTTAAAAATTAATTATCTTTCATTTTAAGTATATTTTAGGGATTTCTAGCTAAGATAACCTCGCCTTTAAATACACCACAGAGCATTACTTTAATTATTTTTCGACCCAATTGATATTTTAACTACAAATTCGTACTCAAGTCCTTTTTCTTTTAAGTGTTTTAAGGATTTAGGTTTCATAAGTAATATATTTAAAGTAACTTGATACACACACACACACAGTCATCGTAAAATAGAGTGACGTCATGCTCCCTGTCATCACGAACTTGCCTGCCTTTTAAACTTCCAGGGCCAGATTTTCAGTGACCCCAAATGGCCGTGTTAGTGGCACTCGACGTCTTTATTCCCAGTGCCACCCGACGTTCGTGATTCTAGTGGTACCCGAAGTTCGTGATTCTAGTGGTACCCGACGTTCGTGATTCTAGTGGTACCCGACGTTCGTGATTCTTGTGGTACCCGACGTTCGTGATTCTTGTGGTACCCGACGTTCGTGATTCTAGTGGTACCCAAACGTCCTTATTCCCAGTGATTCGTACGTTATTTTTTCCCTCGTAATTAGAGAAGAGAAAATCCACTGCCTAAAGTTAGGGTCGAGTCTCTCTGTAATTTCGCAGCCATTACGGACCGCCCAGTTTATGTCATAGATTAAGTGAGCCAGTTAGAGAGAGAGAGAGAGAGAGAGAGAGAGAGAGAGAGAGAGAAATGTGGAATGGAAGGAGAAAATATATGGGAAGGGGATTGAGGAATTGTGAGATGGGATATAGTTTGTGGGAGAGAAGGTGTTTGCGGGAAGGAAGCAAGTTTTTACCACACACACACACACACACACACACGAGTACTGACACATTAATTTATTACAGTTTTAATACACACTTAACTGACGAGTCAATTACACTACTATTGTTCATTAGTCACTACTGTGTCTATCTACCTCCTCCTCCTCCTTTTTTTCCTTCTCTTTTCCTCTTTCTCCTCCTCCTCCTCTCCCTCTCCTTCTTCCTTTCCCTTTAGCGCTGTACGTCTGCCCTTCCCCCCCTCTTCTCTCTTCCCCTTCTCCTCCTTCTTCTCATTCTCCTTCTCCTTCATCTTTCTCCACCTCCTCTTTCTCCCCTTCTGCCTCCACCTCCACCGCTGTCCGTCTGCCATGACTATCACCATCACCAGGAGGCAGAAAGAACCACCATCAATCATCATCATTTCTTCATGCTCAACAACCACCATTACTATCTGCCGCCCAAGCCGTCACTAGAACCACCACCACCACCACCATTCTCAGGCTACACAACCACCATCAGGCTTCACCATCACCATCAGGCTACACCATCACCATGAGGGTACATCACCACCATCAGGCTTCACCATCACCATGAGGGTACACAACCACCATCAGGCTACACCATCACCATGAGGGTACAACACCACCATCAGGCTTCACCATCACCATCAGGCTACACCATCACCATCAGGCTACACCATCACCATGAGGGTACATCACCACCATCAGGCTTCACCATCACCATCAGGCTACACCATCACCATGAGGGTACACCACCACCATGAGGCTACACCATCACCATGAGGCTACACCACCACCATTTTCTGCGGGTGGGTTGCCATGGTAATGATGCTACTAACGTCGGGTGACCATGTCGCCTTTAATATTCTGGTATAATCCGGGAGACAAAGACCCGCCTCAATTTGGCATGTAAACGATCGGCTTTAAAGCTCGCGACAACGTGCTGACTAGCTCGTGTGAGTCTTGACTCTTTCCCAGGAACCTGGAGCCTCTCAAAGCGCTCCCTACACGTGGTCCACAATGAATATGATGTATTTCTTTGTGTATGAACCTCTGTCCTGTATGGCAGTGAGAAGTGATACCACCCTCATTGTCAAGACCTGACTGAATTACTCAGTAAATTTGTTAAACTAAAAAAAGTGGTCCACACACACTACTCCGAACCCTGGTGAAAGTTCCAGCTGTGTTGAGGCTTCGGATCGCTTTGAAACTTTTGAAAATTCCTTAAGGGTATCGATGTTTCGGACTGTGTTGAAACGAAATTCCTCTTCATATTGCACTGTGAGATGGAAGTGGGGTGGGGCGGGGCGGGGTGGGGTGGGGCAGGGGACGGGGTAATGGTGCCAGGTGAGGTTTATACTTCCTGGCATTGATGACCCGGCTAACATGACCTGTTTCTCGTCTCATACCTGTTCATAACGTCGTGACATATGTGACTGTATACCTGAGAACAAGACGTCACACCAAGGAGCTTTTCAGTAACACGGGAAAGTAACAGTCACACCAAGGAGCCTCTCAAGTAACAGTCAGTAACAGTGTACAGTGTAAACATGATCTAATAAAGCATTCACAAGTAGACTTATAATGTATACAGCCTTAACAACATCAACCTAGAGAAGTCGACTTGTGAAAGAGACCTATGGGTACTTGTAAGCCCGGACCTACGGCCTAGAAAACAGTGCGTTAATGTTCGAAATAAGGCAAACAGAGTATTGGGTTTTATATCTAGAAGTGTAAGTAACAAGAGTGCAGAGGTCTTATTGCAACTATATCTTGCACTAGTTAGGCCGCACCTCGATTATGCGGTTCAGTTCTGGTGCCCCTATTATAGAATGGATATAAATTCACTAGAGTCGGTGCAGCGAAGAATGACAAAAATGATTCAGGGACTTAGAAACCTTCCATATCAGGATAGGTTAAAGAAACTTAACTTGCATTCCCTAGAAAGACGAAGAGTGCGGGGAGATATGATAGAAGTATTTAAGTGGGTGAAAGTAATCAATAAAGGGGATATAGATAAAGTTCTTATAATATCCGAGCAGGATAGGACTCGGAGCAACGGATTCAAGTTGGATAAGTTTAGGAGGGAGATATGAAGGAACTGGTTCACAAATAGGGTGGTGGACGAGTGGAACAAGCTTAGCAACTTTGTAGTAAGTGCGGGAACTCTGGAAAGTTTCAAAAGGAGGCTAGATAGATTCATGGATGATAGAGAGTGGTAGTAACTCTCGACAGGAGCTGCCATGCACAGGCCAACCGGCCTATTGCAGACTCCTTATTTTCTTATGCTCTTATGTTCTTATGTTAGTGTTTACCATGACCCATGATGTTAGTGTTTACCATGACCCTTGATGTTAGTGTTTACCATGACCCATGATGTTAGTGTTTACCATGACCCTTGATGTTAGTGTTTACCATGACCCATGATGTTAGTGTTTACCATGACCCTTGATGTTAGTGTTTACAGAGACCCTTGATGTTAGTGTTTACAGAGACCCTTGATGTTAGTGTTTACAGAGACCCTTGATGTTAGTGTTTACCATGACCCTTGATGTTAGTGTTTACCATGACCCTTGATGTTAGTGTTTACAGAGACCCTTGATGTTAGTGTTTACCATGACCCTTGATGTTAGTGTTTACAGAGACCCTTGATGTTAGTGTTTACAGAGACCCTTGATGTTAGTGTTTACCATGACCCTTGATGTTAGTGTTTACCATGACCCTTGATGTTAGTGTTTACCATGACCCTTGATGTTAGTGTTTACAGAGACCCTTGATGTTAGTGTTTACCATGACCCTTGATGTTAGTGTTTACCATGACCCATGATGTTAGTGTTTACCATGACCCTTGATGTTAGTGTTTACAGAGACCCTTGATGTTAGTGTTTACCATGACCCTTGATGTTAGTGTTTACCATGACCCTTGATGTTAGTGTTTACAGAGACCCTTGATGTTAGTGTTTACCATGACCCTTGATGTTAGTGTTTACCATGACCCTTGATGTTAGTGTTTACAGAGACCCTTGATGTTAGTGTTTACCATGACCCTTGATGTTAGTGTTTACCATGACCCTTGATATTAGTGTTTACAGAGACCCTTGATGTTAGTGTTTACCATGACCCTTGATGTTAGTGTTTACAGAGACCCTTGATGTTAGTGTTTACCATGACCCTTGATGTTAGTGTTTACAGAGACCCTTGATGTTAGTGTTTACCATGACCCTTGAGTGTTAGTGTTTACCATGACCCTTGATGTTAGTGTTTACCATGACCCTTGATGTTAGTGTTTACAGAGACCCTTGATGTTAGTGTTTACAGAGACCCTTGATGTTAGTTTTACAGAGACCCTTGATGTTAGTGTTTACAGAGACCCTTGATGTTAGAGTTTACCATGACCCTTGATGTTAGTGTTTACCATGACCCTTGATGTTAGTGTTTACCATGACCCTTGATGTTAGTGTTTACAGAGACCCTTGATGTTAGTGTTTACAGAGACCCTTGATGTTAGTGTTTACCATGACCCATGATGTTAGTGTTTACAGAGACCCTTGATGTTAGTGTTTACCATGACCCTTGATGTTAGTGTTTACCATGACCCTTGATGTTAGTGTTTACCATGACCCTTGATGTTAGTGTTTACAGAGACCCTTGATGTTAGTGTTTACAGAGACCCTTGATGTTAGTGTTTACCATGACCCTTGATGTTAGTGTTTACCATGACCCTTGATGTTAGTGTTTACCATGACCCTTGATATTAGTGTTTACAGAGACCCTTGATGTTAGTGTTTACCATGACCCTTGATGTTAGTGTTTACCATGACCCTTGATGTTAGTGTTTACCATGACCCTTGATGTTAGTGTTTACAGAGACCCTTGATGTTAGTGTTTACAGAGACCCTTGATGTTAGTGTTTACCATGACCCTTGATGTTAGTGTTTACCATGACCCTTGATATTAGTGTTTACAGAGACCCTTGATGTTAGTGTTTACCATGACCCTTGATGTTAGTGTTTACCATGACCCTTGATGTTAGTGTTTACCGTGACCCTTGATGTTAGTGTTTACCATGACCCTTGATGTTAGTGTTTACCATGACCCTTGATGTTAGTGTTTACCATGACCCTTGATGTTAGTGTTTACCATGACCCTTGATGTTAGTGTTTACAGAGACCCTTGATGTTAGTGTTTACCATGACCCATGATGTTAGTGTTTACAGAGACCCTTGATGTTAGTGTCTAACTTCAACTATACAAAACATACGCCTGGCAACGGTTCAGACGATATCTAAATCTCTATGTTACTCGACTTAATTGGCACAGAATTCACTATGTTAACACATGAGCACTGATATTCACCAAAATTGACTAAGTTAAACTGAATTAATAGGCGGCGGGAACACACGTTAACAAACCTGGAGAGACGTTGAGGAAGTCACGAATGCGTGATTCTCCCTCGTGTAGAGGTATATACGTGCACCCGCGGGGCAGCTTGGGCCTCCGTATTCATACCAGAAGGGTCGATCTTACCAACAACATAACTTCCCTACCAGCCTTACTACACCGGGATCTATTCAGCAAAACATTCTTGTGATTAGTGAACGATTGATTACAGAGCAGTGTTCCTATAGTGCACTTAAGGAACTTTCTTAGCAAAGCATTCAAGTCATCAGTGCAATAAGTGATTATTATACAGTGCTCGATAGTGCACCCCAAGGAAAAGTCAGACAGTGGGCACTTTATCGGTCACCTTTAAATGCCAGTCACAAGGACCACCGCAGTGTTTACATATATCGTGATAACTGTGTCGGCGACCCCACGCACCAGGGACAAAGACCCACGGTCTTTACGACTGACAAATATTAACAGATGTCTACCAGTGTCAGTGGCCCTCAAAGTGCCGTCAGTGACAAACACTTCCGTCCGCCCACAACAGATCTCAACAGATGGCCACCAATCACTTACTCCCGACGCACTCTGTACCATCTAAAGCGTGGGAACGGTTATCCTGATGGCAGTGTTATCGCGCGACTCAAGTCACTGAACATATTCCACGCGCGGAGCCGTAGACAAGGCCGTCATACACATAAGCCCATTAGAACCGTAACCTCCACTAGGAAACCGGAGAAACCCACCCCTGACAGACCATACCACCTCACTGAAGTTCCACGGATATGGTATGATCTCCCGTCTTTACTGCTATCCAACGTCACTTCCCTAGCTAACAAGTTCGATGAGCTGGCAACTACAGTCAGGTCAGCCGCCGCGAGCGTCGTTGCCATATGTGAGGCTTGGCAAATTGTACCTGAAACATGTCATATTGAGGGATATCAACTCTTTCATCACCTTCGTTCACATAGACGCAGAGGGGGCGTTGCCCTCTTCTGTCAAGATGACCTACGCCCGTCACGCCTGGATGTTCAAGTCCCAGCAGATGTGGAAGCATTATGGGTACATGTCATGCCACGGGCCCACCCGCGCAACACTGCTTCCATCATAATCTGTGTGGCATACCATCCGCCTCGCTCACCCTCCAGAGACACTCTTATCAATCATCTCATCACCACCTCAGACCACCTCAGAGTTAGGTACCCATGTGCCAAGTTAGTATTATGTGGGGATTTTAATGAAATTGACACCACTGATATCCAGGACCAGCTATCACTATCACAAGTTGTGACCTTCCCCACACACGGTCAAAATACCCTTGACCTTATCTTAACTGACTTAGCGGACCAGTACCAGCCACCTCAACCAATGCCTCCTATCGGGTGTAGCACACACTTATCAGTGCTCTGGTCCCCAGCTGCCACTCCCACTCAAGTACAGAGACCCTACATCAAGACCTACAGGCCAATTACTGACTCTGCAGTGCGCCTCTTCGGGCAGTGGATAGTTCACCATCCCTGGACTGAAGTACTTAGCGTGGATGACGTGGAAACCAAATGGATAAATTGTACCAACACCACCACGGAAGCTCACCACCACTTCTTCCCCGAGAAGTCCGTCAGATCTCACCCAGCTGACTTGCCCTGGATCACACCTCGGATCAAAAGACTTATGCAACAGAGAGACAGAGCCTTTCATCTCAATGACCACATCCGCTACAGGTCCCTTCGCAACCGAGTCATCAGCGAAATACGCACTGCAAAGAAGTCCCACTACCCAACCAAATTACAACACCTGAAGCAGACCAACATCAGTCAATGGTATGGTAAGCTTAAAGAACTCTGTGGACTAAACAATAAGACACACCCCCTCCCCTTCCTTAGCCATCTCACTAATGTTGACGCAGCTAAGCAAACAAACAACCATTTCGCTACTATATGCCAGACGCTCTCCCGGCTTGACACAATCACTCTCCCTGCTTACCTACCAGCCCCCCTTCCCACTGACTTAGTAGAAGAATTTGAAGTAGCAAAACGCCTGGACAAACTAAAATTAAAACGCTCTACCACCCCCATTGACTTACCAATGAAACTCTTCAAGGTGTTCTCCCCGGAGCTTGCTAAACCCCTATGCTCCATCATCAATGCTTCTCTCAGTCAAGCCAGATGCCCAGCTGACTGGAAGACCTCTTATGTATCACCAGTGCCCAAGTCAACCAGCCCACAATCCTTAAATCAGCTACGACCTATTGCAATCACCCCAATACCCAGCCTAATCAGTGAAAGTTTTGTGTTCGACTGGGCTTATGCTGATATTGCAGGAGTCGTAGACCCTCAGCAATTTGGCAACAAGAAAACTTCCTCCACCACTCACTGTCTTGTCAGCTTTCTCGATTACATATACCGCCATCTCGAGAAACGAAAAACGTCTGTAGCTGTCGCCTTCATTGATTTCACTAAAGCGTTCGACCTAGTCGACCACAATATAATCATCAACAAAGCTATTGACCTCGGGCTTCGGAGAAGTCTTATACCATGGCTTACAGACTTCCTCAGTGACCGACGCCAAGCTGTACGCTTCCGAGGGGCTGTCTCCACCTTTCAGTCACTCACCTGTGGCGTCCCCCAAGGCACCAAGATGGGACCACTCTGCTTCCTTATGCTCATCAATGATGCCCTAAGAGAAACCCCTGCTCGCTGGAAATATGTCGACGACTCCACCATTGGGATCAGCGTCAACAATTCTGCTCCCAACTATACCGCCCTTCAAGATTTATTGAACAGTCTCCAAAACTGGGCCACCAACAACCATGACACCATCAACCATACCAAGACCATGGTTATGCACATCAACCTCTCCTCCGACATTGTCCCACCTCCTTCCATTACTCTAGGTCCGAACACACTCCAGGTTGTAGATTCCACGAAGCTCCTCGGCGTCACCATAGACAACAAACTAAATTGGAAACCACACGTCAGTGAAGTTATCAAATCCTCCAGTTTCCGTCTCCACCTCCTCCGCCGACTCAAGTCCCTCGGAGTTCCTGCACACGAGCTCCTCAGTGTTTACACAACATTCATACTTCCCAAGCTCACCTATGCCTCCCCCACCTGGTCTTCCTCCCTAAATGCCACACAACGTAAACACCTAGAAAAAGTGCAAAAGAGGGCATGCAAGATTTTTCTCTCCCATTCTCTCCCCTTCCTACTCCACATATCAAGAAGCGCTCAACACACTGACCCTTTCGACTCTCACTGACCATCACCACGACCTCATCTGCAAATTTGGTGAGAAGCTTCTACACCATCCCCGACACCGGCTCCTACTACCACCTGAGATCCCTAGTCCGAGAATTGCTGTTCGACACCACAACCGCATCCAGCCCATACGTGCACGAACTGATCGCTATAAGAACAGCCCAGTCCCAACCATTGTAAAAATTATCAATAACTTGTAATAAATCAGTGTATTCACTCCCAGTAAACACTACTCCTTGCACTGTCACTATGTTGAAATGAACTGTAGTTTGAGCTTTTCCCCATCTAGTTATTATATGTCTTATTTGTGTCACTCATGTTACTTGTATATTATTTGTGATTCGTAACCCATTCCCCAAATATGTAACTGTATATTTTCAGCCTTCTGGCTGCCAAGCTCTTTCAATAAACCATTAATTATTATTATTATTATTATTATATATGACCTATGACACACCCTGTACAGTATATATGACCTATGACACACCCTGTACAGTATATATGACCTATGACACACCCTGTACAGTATATATGACCTATGACACACCCTGTACAGTACTGTATATATGACCTATGACACACCCTGTACAGTATATATGACCTATAACACACCCTGCACAGTATATATGACCTATGACACACCCTGTACCAATAGTCATACCTAATTTAACTAAAGCTAATTGAATCTAAGGTACTATATTCTGTAAGATCCTAACCTAACCTAAATTAACAAATAGGTCAGGTCAGGTCAGGTCAGGTCATATTATCAAAACTCATGAAAAAAAAAAAAATTCCAACTAAAAATTCTATCTAAAAACGATATCAGCAAAAATTATTTAATACTTAGTAACACCTCAAATTAATTCCCAACTGCTTGTAAGCGTCAGATATATATATATATATATATATATATATATATATATATATATATATATATATATATATATATATATATATATATTACAATTCTCAAAGCTCCTAAATTCCTTACAAAATTAAAATCTTGAGAATGGGAATATTCCAAGTTATTCCAGAGACATTCCAATTTAGAATCATCGATATTTGGCGGAACAGAAAGTCTTCCCACCGGCTCTCATCTTCTCTAGCCAAGGTGGGACGTCATTAATTATTTGCAGGTCTCCTAGTTCCTTGTACAGGTGGAACACAGAGGGCGCCCGTATCTCCGTCTCCAGCTCGGTTAATCGGAAGCCCTTTAGTTTGGCCATCTGAAACGAGCAATTAAAGATCATTGTCGTTATTATTATTATTTATCGGTTTATGTAATTAAATCTCTGTTTAAATGGGCTGTTTGAAGCGAAAAGTTCATTATATCAAGGTCCCGTTAGATGTAAAACCTCTATTTAGTGGACTATAAGGTCAGGAGAGTTCATTATATCGAGGTCCCGTTCGATGTAAAACCTCTATTTAGTGGACTATAAGGTCAGGAGAGTTCATTATATCGAGGTCCCGTTCGATGTAAAACCTCTGTTTAGTGGACTATAAGGTCAGGAGAGTTCGTTATATCGAGGTCCCGTTAGATGTAAAACCTCTATTTAGTGGACTATAAGGTCAGGAGAGTTCATTATATCGAGGTCCCATTAGATGTGAAACCTCTATTTAATGAACTATATAGAGGAAAATCCATTATATCGAGGTTCTGTTAGATATGTGACCTCTATTTAACGAACTTTATTGAGGAAAGTCCGTTATATCGAGGTTCTGTTAGATATGTGACCTCTATTTAACGAACTTTTTCGAGGAAAGTCCGTTATATCCAGGTTCTGTTAGATATGTGATCTCTATTTAACGAACTTTATCGTTCTGCAGCTCTTCACAGTCCGCTTGGTTCTTAATTTCCCGAAATAACTTGCCATCATCGGCAAACATTTGTATGGAGGAGTGTACAACGTCAGGCATATCATTTATGAAACAAACAAACAGCGGGCCCAATACACTACCCTGCGGTACCCCACTTGTTACAGGTACAGATGACGATTTCGTGCCATTAATCACCACACACTGCTTGCGGTCATGTAGAAAGTCTTCTATCCACGCTAGGACATTTCCCCGAATTCCGTACCCTTC
Organism: Homarus gammarus; assembly: GCA_958450375.1. Lineage (NCBI taxonomy): Eukaryota > Metazoa > Arthropoda > Malacostraca > Decapoda > Nephropidae > Homarus > Homarus gammarus. Next base: position 62,444 of record CAUDMG010001188.1, on the reverse strand, counting down.
CAGTTTGATTTTCAGCCTTTCGTGGGGTACACTGTCGAAAGCCTTGGCAAAATCTAGGTAAATATTGTCGATATTACCACCCCGTTCTAGAATATGGGTCCAAATATCCAATACCTTGAGCAATTGTGTCAAGCAAGAGCGCCCCGGCATAAAACCGTGTTGGCAATCTTTTACAAGGTTGTTTTGTAGTAGATGTTCCATCGCTGCATCTCTGATAACACTCTCAAGTACTTTACATATTATGCTGGTCAGGCTCACCGGTCTATAGTTGTTCGTGGAGTGACTATCGCCCTTCTTGAAGATAGGACTCACATAAGCCACTTTCCATTCACTGGGGACCATTTGTTCATCCAGGCATTTACAAAACAGAATCTTCAGGGGCTCTGCAAGCTCGTTGCACAGCTCTCTTAGCACTCTAGGATGCACCATGTCAGGTCCAGGACTCTTATGGACCTTTAGCCTGGACAGTTTATTTCTAATACCCTCTTCTGTGAACACAATGTTGGTCAGTGCTGTGTCGAACCGTCTGTCCTCAAACGCAGGAAGGTTAGTTGCATCCTCTCTTGTGAACACTGAGGAAAAGAAGCTGTTCAATGCCTCAGCTTTATCCTGGTCAGAATCTGCGTAACTACCATCTTCAAGCCTCAGGTCTGATACTCCTACTCGCGTTTTCAATTTCGACTTTGCATAGCGGTAAAACGCCTTTGGGTTTGACTTGACCTCGCGTGCAGCCAGCCTTTGGAACTCCTTTTCAGCCCTCCTACAGTCTATCTTTGCTTGGTTTCTGGCTCTTGCATACATCCTCCTGTCTTGCTCATCGTTTGACCCAACCCACGTCTTGAATTTCTGGGTTTTCTTCTTAATTTTGTCGACCGCCGCATGGTTCATGTGTAGGGATCCCCTCGTATGCCTAGAAGCACTGGGTTTGGTCTTGGGTATATATTTATCGATCAAATGGGTCATTTTACTAGTTATGATATTCAGCGTAGTGTCTGCGTTCTTGTACCTTAATAAGTCAGGATGCGTTTAATTATTTTTCATAATCATGTAATGAGAGTACGTTTTTTATTTCTTTATGTGCTCTGGAATTCCCTATCAAAATTTATATTTCATTTGTGGAGACAAAAGGATAATAGCAGTCGTCAATATAAATGTGGACGGCTGTTTATGCATTACATATTGCTTCCATGTTGTACATATTTCCTCAAAAAAAATACAAAAATATGATATGAAGCTTCAGGTAAATGGATAATTAAGAAATGCAGTATTAGAACATGGTCAGTCATATTAATTGAGGCGCTTCCTGTTTTGTTATTTTTGGTAGTTTTCTCACTTGAGTAACACTGACCTAGTGGCCTACACTCTCACTGCCCGTTAAGTTTAGACAAAAATCGATTTACAATGAAAGTACAAGACGTTCTTAGCTGTAGCTTTCCGTCATGGTATGACAAGTTCAAAAAATGTACCATTAAGAGGTGAGTTGATGACATGTCTTGGTTTTGGGACTGCATTAAACCTCCACATAAGTACCTACTGTTTTATGCTTTATTGCACCATTTTGGTAAAGGTGGAAGAGACACTTAGCACCACAAGGAGTATGGAATTGCACCAATTTTTCAGATGTTGTTTGGATGATACTGAATAATAAAATCGAAGTGACAACATTGTAGTCTTTTGTATGGTATTGGTGATGTATGAAAACAGCATTACCACCACAAGTTGTTCGATTTTGGTCTTTTTTTGGGAGGGGGGGGGGCTAATATATGACTGGGGGTTAGACACCGTTTTGGGTAAATTTTCACTGTCACACCACACTGTTAGAAAGTAAAAAAATATATTTTTCTAGTGTATTTGTGTGTTTTTAGACCGAATATGACCTTCATTTCTGGCGGAAATTAGCCGTTTTTATAGATTTTTTTTTTGTTGGACGTTTTCCGAAAAAAACAAAACATGGCAAAATACACCAAAAAACCAATAGAAAAACAAAAACCTAACCTAACCTAACTGACTCTCACCATATGATGGAATCACATATTTCTTACCTTATTGGCCAGGTTTTTGTTTGTCTTTGGATTCTGAGATTCTTACACAACGCCACATACTGTATGTTGGTCTTTGCGATATTTACATTCAGTCTTGCTTTTAGTACACTTTAATGAGGTTGGAAGAACAGTATGCAATCGGAAAAATGCTATAGTTTCTTCGTTTTTTTCCCAAAAACTCGCAATCAGCTCCATATAATTGAAGTGACACCCATCACAGACTTCCATGGTCGGAAATGAATTTGAATTCCAAAATATGAGACCCAAAATAAACTCGAATTTGATTGGGCCAAAAATACCGTGAATTAAACCCTAAATCATTTTAATTGGTTGCAAAAACAAAAACGCTTTTGATTGGCCACGTGACGTGTACGGGAACGCATGCTCGTGATGATTTATGAAGAAGACATCAGTGTGGGAGGTGAGGTAGGCGATAATGGCGCAAGATTAATGGAAGAAAATAGAGAAAATTTTGGATATGCTTTCTCCGTTATTATACATTTCCGCCGGCAATGTAATAGATGAAAATTATCTTAAAATTAGACATCTTATTCGAACATGATAATAGATTAGTGGTAGAAATGTGTGGTGTGTAAATGCAAAAATTCCCTTCATCCAAATAATTACTTTTTTTTCACGCGTTCTTATCATTATAGTAACTATTTTAAAAGAGTTAACATTTACTAGAGCCTAATAGAAACTGACCTCCAGGCCCCTATGTCATATTAAACACCAAGTACTTATTTTCATACAGTATTTGGTACCAATGAAAGCAACTTTGTTGAAGCCTCATGGTGTAATTTTACGTTTTTTGTGGACGTGAGAGCACGCTGGGGCCAAGTGGGTCAGTTGTAAACAAACAGCAGTTGACAACACGTGCCGACAATGGCAGATTTTTTGGAGGAGTATTTATGGTAAATAATTAATTTCTTCATGTAAAAAGCATGTAGAGGCATCATTATAAAGTCATATGATTAGTTTTTCATTGTGTTTTACCACCGAAATTCCACCAGTTTTCAAGCTCTGCCCACTACAGGTGATTTACAGTATGATCATAGATAGACAAAAACTAAAAAATATAAATAAATACTTATAATTAAAACAAAAAGTTGTCACCTCTTTTAAAATACTTACTATGATGATGAGAACATCTTTGGAAAAAATGAACAAAATCAAACAAAAACTGGTGGTACGATAGTGTTGTTCTCAGGCTTTACTCACGGCAGAATAGCAGTTTCTGTTTGGTGTGTCCCGCTCTATATTTCAGATGTCAATGATGTTATGGAAAAATATATACAGGTTGGACTTCACTAATCCGGGAAGTTTGGATCCAGACCAGTTCTGAATTAGCGAAAATTCCGAACCATCGAAGCCGAGGTTAAAAAGGCAAAATAATACATAAAATGTACTATTACTGTCTAATTTCTTCAGTATAAACATGTTTTCTAAAATAGTTATTGTCACATACTTATGTTTTGCAGCATTACAGCCTCTTTCACTGCTTGCTGGTCTCTTAGGAGGCATATATAGGGGTAAATTATAAGTGTTTAAAGGTAAAATAGTGGCAACAGTCACTAGAAGTGAGCTATGACACCGTCCCAAACCATCAAAGCTACCGGACTATTGGGTCCCGGATTAGCTGGGCCCAATCCGTATTCCTATGGCAGTTTTTGGAATTTTGTACCAGAATTTTTTTTTATTTAAAAGACCTGTTCAAAATTTCAATGCGATACCACTATCAGTAAATATTAAATGCTCCCCCCATTTTTTCAAGAGGTGTTTTTGGACAGTTAGAGTAAGGTATACTGATTACTCTTCAGCCAGTTGGCTCTGCCACTTTTGAATGCCTGTGTGTCTACTCCATTGGTACTCACAGTTTTTATCTTATTTTTTACCCTAAATGTCTGGTTTATGGTATATAAGTGGTATTATTGGAAATGTGACCAAACAGTCAAGGAAAAGCATCAGTATGGATGTAAAAAGTATGGTAGGTAATAAGATGCAAGTGGTCAAGTGATCAGGCTCATCCTCCTCCCCTGTCACTCAGTCCCTCCACTACCTTCTTGGTCAGTCCTTCTATCATGTGCCATCCAATCTTTTGCTTTACATTCCCTCAATATACATTGCCAATGTTTTATAGAGAACCTGTACATAAGTTCAGTAGTTTGTAATTATGAAATGTAGAAGGATAAAAAATCATGATGCATTCATTTTTTCAGCATTTTACTGCCTTTAACACCAGAGGTCCTGGCCTATATGCAAGATAATGGGACTTTGGTGCTCCCAGAAGGTTCACAGCCAGAGCCAACCTATAAGAGGAACACACAAGAGGAAGAAGACACTGAAGACTGGGATCTGTGTGAGACATCAGGCTGTGTTGTGCAAGTGAGTGACAACTTTTGTTTGATAAGTCTTACTGTTGAGAATTGTTTGTTGATCTCTTAGGTACTGCAAGTTTGACACCAGTAGTATATGATAAGTGGAGGTATATAGAGTGTGTTGTGAGCAACTTATAACTCTTATATAATCTAAGAAACAACTATTTCCCCAAGTTTTGGCAAATACATCACAGAAAGGTTGAGCTATCCAACCATGCCTCTGCATATCTGATAAACAGTTGGCAGGCCTTTGAAGCTTTGGAAAGGGGTAGCCATTTACATCATTAATTCACATAATTACTTACTTTCTCCAATGATAATTCATTAGTATAATAAGTCCACTAGTTTGAACCATCATTCATTGAAGAACTCGAAGCTTGTATCAAGTCAAGCTTACCAAGTGACCAGATGTAATCATTTTCAGTATAATCCACCAGGTTTTAATATTCATCAGCCAAAGTTGGGAAGATACATGTTACTTAGACTACATAGAAAGTCACTTTTAAACTAAGCATACTGTACAGTCAGCAAAAAAATGTTCTGCACCCCTTGGTCTGATGGCCTCTGCAACGATCACTGACTTAGGCCATGTTAATTTGGAAAGGTTGGTATTTCGTGTTGTGTGATGCATTGCGTCACTTATAGTTAATACAGTAAAGAGAAATCAACTGGCGTCACCTGCGTAAATGAGTGTTGTTCAGAATTCTTGGTTCGGTGTGTCATAATGTATAACACAATAAAGGTGCAGAAATTTTTGTTGTTGACTGTAGTACATGAATTTAATGCTGGGTAAATTATCAAAATACTTTTGTGGCAATTTTTTCTATCCTTGCTAACTTTATTTTCAGGGTCCTAAGTTGGAGGAGTACAGCACAAAGGTCAGAGATGCCATCAAGAAGCTTGGAGGAAGTGTCTTTCCTAAACTTAATTGGAGTTCCCCAAAGGTGTGTTGATATAACTTGTGTTGTACTGGTGCAGGTTGGATCTCGCTAATCCAGGAGAGCTTGAAACCAGATGTGTTCCAGATTAGCGAAAATTCCTAGCCATCGAAGCCGAGGTTAAAGAATGCAATACCAATACAACGTACATCAGCATAAATCTAGCCCAGGCTTACTGGACCTCATTATGACAACGTGTTAGTGCTATGGTACAAGTTTACTGTACTGTGACACACAAATAAGTAGATTAGCAGAAAAAACAGAGAAAATTGTATATCATAGGCCTACTGATACCCGGAAACTAGTGGAGTGCATATATCTTGTTTGCCACCTTAGTCTGTACTCCGTCCACTTCAGGGACTTTGAATTCTTACAGGCTATCTTTTTTTTTCTTTTGCTTTTTTTTAATGTCATCTGTAATTGATATTTCTATTAGTCTTTTTACATCCCTAAGGTATAAATTTATTTGGTACTGGAATATTATCCATTGTCTCTTTGTGTGAATATGGAAGCAAATTATTCATTTAAGGCATCTGCTGTCTGTCTCTCATTCTTTTGGGCTATGTTGGATAACCTTTGTCTATTTATTTAGTGACTTAGGGAATGTTTTGTGGTATGAATTGAAATGTGGTATGTAGGTTCACATTCAGTGTTTTTCATCTATATTCTACTGAGTTATGAACCTTTGCCAGCTTAAAATTATGAAAGGGACAAACTTCATCATCATTGATTTCTTGTGTTTTTATGTGCCCAGCCAGCTTTTTTTTAGGAGTAGCTACAGTAATCAGTATAATATTGATGCCAAAGTAACAAAAGTGATGCAGAATTTGTGATAAGTTGCTTCAGTGGAGGATGATCCAAACTTCCATGTCAGTGAATCAGTCAGGATTGATATAGATCTGTTGATGCAGTTAAAGACTTTAAAGTGTTTAAAACTACTGTATATTATTTGTGTGTGAATTAAATATTTGATTGTTTTGTGTGTGTAATAATATGGTACTGTATTACCCATTGCAGGATGCCACATGGATTGCCCTCAACAATTCTTTAAGATGTTACACCCCTGGAGATGTTTATCTCATCCTTAAAAGTAGCAACTTTGTCACACATGACCTCACAGCACCCTTCAAGGTTTGATGTTTTATGAATTGTTTGAAGTAGGATTTTTTGTCCTTTAGTCACATTCATATACTGCTTTATTATTAAGTATGGACTGCTGATGTGTTCTGTAACACCATAGTAGAACACATACAGTATGTTAGGGCAGATTCAAAGAAGAAATAGTTTCACTTAAAGGAATTTTATTGGGGGTATTTTTAAAAACAAGTTTCATCTTTTAAATGATTTCATATAATGACAGTACCTGTACAGCTACAAATGTTTTGCTTTCAAAACAATTCAATGGACTTGTTGCCTAGAGCTATTCCACAGGGAATTTATTGTCAGTTCTCTGACAAAAATTTATGCTCTTCCAGGATTGTGATGATGTAGATGTAGCAGATCCCAGTGTTGATTACTGCTTGGTATTACGAAGATGGATGGAGATCAACCCTGCTTATGAGTTTCGCTGCTTTGTGAGGAATAAAGAACTAGTTGGTTAGTACAAAAACAGAAGTGTTAGCATTGTTAGGAATAGATCCACTGTCACTTGACTTATCAAAACTTTATATGTATTCAACTCATTGTAAGTTAAGAGAGATACTGTACATCCTATCATTATGATGTAATATGGGCCAAATTGAGTCCTTGAGTTTCAATATGATGAGCCTGAGAGTACGGTGGGTAAACACTTGATGTGGTGAGTGAGGCTTAAGACCATTAGTAGGGAGAGCCTGAATATATTAATCTCTTAAAATAAAGTGGTTTGGCTTTAGAAGAAGCAGGAAAATAAACTACATCCCCACAGAGTTACACAGGCAATAACGTGTACAGTAAACCCTCGATATAATGGATCAGTTGGGGGGAAAGGTGGTTTGTTTAAGCCGAAAGATCGTTATATCAGACATATTAAATAGCTAAGCCAGAAAATAAAGAAAAAATACAAATACTAAATGTACCGGTAAACTGTGTTTACCATTCTGGGGTTGAATCTGCAGTTGTTTCCTGGTGATCTTGTGGTGACCATTACTGTACGTACAAGGTAACTACATTAACTGCTGAAACACTACTATGTACACTATACATAACATAGCACACTTTACACAAGCACTGGCCTAGTTGTCATCCTAGAAGATGACATCTGGTGGCTCAAACTGGCGGCACCACACGGGCCTATCGAACATGCGCCTCTTTTAATGAACGCGCGTATGTATCCCCCAAAAGAGAGACATCATGCTTATAAAAAATTTAGTGGGATGGTATTTATGACTTTGACTAAATTACTTGATACAAAATGATGAAGAAAATGTTGAATCAGTGGGCTGTCTGAAGTTGTACTATGTTTACTACATGTGGAAGGTAAGGATATTAAAGTACAGTAGTACAGTTGGTCCTCCTATTACGCTGTCCCACAATCGGCGTTTCACCGTTAACGCGGTGCCTTGCCAGAACCTAACATTTTCACATTCCGTGGTCGTGAACCCCATTACGCGGAGAGCGGCTGGCAAGCCGCGCCATTTTTGGATCCAAACCTCCCGCCATCCGCCATGTTGTGTAAGAGGCGCGAAAATGGTGCGCACAAGGTCGCCCAGTCATCAAAACATTACCGAGTTCTTCACCCGCCACCCACTACAGCCGGCCCAAGTCAGTGATAGTGATAATTATAGTGAGGATATGGACTTATATGAACTTTGGGGGGTTTGACAAGGAGGCCCTGCAAGCCTCTGTGGTGGATAGTGATACAATTGATACAAGTGATACAGGTGAGGGCCAATAATCTGCCCTCTGCCTCGGAACCAGCCCCCCATCCCCGTGTGCCCAGCCATCTTTTCTACTAATGTAAGTGTTAAAAAACCTAATATTATTGATATTTCTCTTAATTATTAATTGTGTGTGCATGCCATCATAAAGTTAAGATAATATTTTTACTACAACATAGTTGTGTGTCGTCAAAAAGTGGAGTTTGGGGATCGGCCCGGACTCCATTTCAATTAATCCCATATGTTATGTTATTCACTTTACGCGTTTCTCACTTTCCGTGGTACCCTCCGGGTTACATTAACCGCGTAATATGAGGACCAACTGTATACAGTATATGTGGGGGTATTTCTACTTGTTCTCTCAGCACTTTATACACATATCCTGCACCATACTCTTTTAAGGTTTTCTAACCTTTTATTCACGCAGCACAAAAATAGGAGGGAAACAAAGATGATAGATTGATAGATAAATACAGTATTTATTAGTTTAGATCTTAATTTCTACATTATTCCGCAGGTATTTCTCAGCGTGATATAAGCCAGGGTTACTCTTGTGTTGGTGGTGATCAAGTTAATATTTGCAATGACATTATCAGCTTCTGGAGAGAAAACATAGAAAACAGATTCCCTCTTCATGACTGTAAGTTTAAACAGCAGTAAAATTTACGCTTTTATGCTTTGAGACTTATATATGTGGGTGTGTGTGTGGGCATATTTCTGTCATGTTGTTTACGTACTTTTGTGGTTGTATAGAACCTGAATTCATAGTGAAGGAAGGAATAATGATGTAGATATAATGTTATATTTAGGGATTCACCAGATCATGAATTTATTTATTTTTTTTTTAAATCCAGACCAGATTATCCAGCTGGATAACATGGTTTTTATTGATTTCTATAAAAATAGGTTAATGTAAATGGGAGCCTGCACCTGAACTCCTGTGTAATATCTTAAGTCGCTTCCACTTACATGCCACTCATCTCTCCTTATTTATATTTTTGTTCTGGAAGCATTCTAGTTCACAAGAAATATTATTATGCACACAAATAAACTGCACCTTTTTTCACCAAAAAATTAAATAAGTTGGAGTGCAGGGGACAACAGGATACCATGCTTGGTGTTCAAGTTCATAGGACTGATAAATCAACCTTCCCCACAGTGTTTGAAACAATTAATAGTGGAATAAAACATTTAATCATTTACTGCTATTTGCCTCACCATAATTAATATTCTTAAACTTCTGAATACTGAGAGGGGATTCCGACTAATGGAGATATTACTTATAAACAAACTTTTAAATTTTAACTGTCTGGCCAGGTACTAGATAGTGATAATGTCAACTATCCAGCTGGGTTGCCTGTCCAGTGTACCTCTAGTGATATTAACTGCGTGTATTTAGAAAAGAAAATAAGAATATGTTTAACATAAACATATTATTTTTTCACAGATGTGGTTGATGTGTACCGTCCAGTTAAGGACCATGTGATCCTGCTTGACTTCAACCCATTTGGTGAAACAACTGATGGTCTTCTGTTTTCTTGGCCTGAACTGAAAGGGTTGGAAGACTTTAGAGAGTGCCTTAGCAGGGTAAGATAAAAATACTGTACTGTAATGCCCTTGTAGCTTTAAAATTAGATTGCTCTCTGTCTTCGTGCGGTTTGAAATTGATAATCCCAAGTTGGCTGAGGTTAGTCTTCATAAATTCATAGAAACTGTATGGAGCTGGCATGTAAGCAATGACTGAAACTCAGCAAACTCTGTGTGTGAGTGTGTTACAGAGAGTGTTGATGTGATGTATAGCAGACATACATATAAAACTTGATGCAGTAAAAAGAAAAAGCTACTTTATTTTAGCTTACAGTATTTTCATTATTACGGTACTTAGGAAAATTTATGAAAATAGGAAAAAAATTCGTAACTTCTGTTTTTTTTTTAGAAAATCAATTTATGGGACTTTTTTTTTATTTTAACTTAGGGATTTCTTAAACTGAAGCTTCATAAATTGGATATTACATGAAGTACATTTTTTTTAACCTGTATACTGAATCCAAATAGCCAACCAGAAATTTTGAATGAGCAGACTGCCAGAAATGATTGTTTTGTCTAAATAAGATAGTTTTAAGCTTTATTAGAAAGCAAAATAATTAATCAGTAACAAAATGTGGTTTATCTCTTTGTGTTATGGTGACAGGTTATTGGAGATGAAACTAGTGAGGAACCTGAAGACAACATCCAGTATCATAATGAGAGGAACGTAACCGACAGCAATCGACAGTCATATTCACCACAAAGGGACAAACTTATTCGCTCCAGTCTCATCGAAAATTCACCAGAATTTCGGTACCTATCAGATACTACAGGAGTTCAGCCTAACCCATATAAGTGAGTCGGTAGTTTGTGGTTATCTCGTCAGTTGTTTTCCCAGTTGATAAGGATGATAAATATATGCTGGATTTATTTCTTCACAAGTACGGTACTGTATTTTGTTTATGGGTGAATGAAAGCAAATATGTCTGTGCTCAGGTAGTGTGGGTTCCTATTAAATGTAATTAATTTAAAAAATATTTTCTCTACAGGAAGTATGGTCTCCCAATGGATATAGTTGACTTAAGCACCATCCAAGATCCTAAGAAATTAATTGACGTTATACAAATGGTATGGAAATATTTACAGTATATAGCAAAACAGCATTATAATGATGATGAAAGAAAATCCATTACTGCAGAACCATTTATAAAGCAGTTGAAGGTTGCCCAAAACTTTCACAAAGGTTCAGAATTCAAGCTCATATTTTGGAACAAATTTCATTATTTTATGAAAGCATAGACTTTAAAGTTGAGTCCATTAAGTCTTAAGACTCTTCATAACTAAATGACAGTTGAATGTGCCATTAATTGGGAAGTTTGCAGGATAATTTTTTTTTTCTGCCAAGAATTGTGAGTTGATGGTCAGTAGAATGCCTTATAAGAAAGGGTAAGCCTATACGGTATAGAACTTCAGTGAATTTTTTTCTTCCACAGAAAGTGCAGAGTGAAGATGATGATAGTTTAGAATAAAGAGGAGGTTCCCAGCTGATCTAAGGAGAAGGAATAGGTTCTGATTTCTTGGCCATAGCTTCCTCTCTGACTCGGCGCTTTTTCTCTTATTTCTCATTTGTCTTATCATGACAGGTCTATTGGTGAATGTTGTTAACCCTTTAGTGACCGTAGCCTTATAAAGTTTCGGTATAGAGCCACAACTTTCGGAAGAATTTCGTATGAATCCACTGAATGAAAATAAAACTCTCTTTTTTCACTTTCTGGTTTATTTTTGTATTTTGAGTATGTTCCCAAAATGGGAACTTTGGACACTTCCGGAGTACATTCATGATATTATCATATATATATATATATATATATATATATATATATATATATATATATATATATATATATATATATATATATATATAATCAGTATTATCAAAATAAGCAATTACACTCAAATTCTGAAAAGTAGTTTGACAATCATTTCTTATGGAAGTTGATACTGCACGCCTTGTGAAGTCTTTTCTCGCACTTGATGCACTTCAGACGTGTGTTTTTCTTGCATACATAGCATCTACCTTGTGAAAACTCCTGAAGAAAGTGGTTTACATTATCATATCTTATTGCTTTTGGTACAGAGGATGTTGGACCACCTTCTCGTTTTCTTGGTGTTTCGATTCTTGCAAGTGTGCGAGCTATTTCACGCCTGAAATCCTTATGGCTGATCTGAGAGCCAGGATTTACATGCTGGTAGAATCTGAAACTAGCTACAATGGAGAGGTTCAGTAGATGAGACCAAATATTCCACCACCATTTCTTGGAGCGTAGTCTTGGCCTGTAGGTTGACAGCATCTGGTCACAAACATCTACACCACCCATTCCTTTGTTATACATTTTTATCATATGTGGCTGGTTTATTGCCTTCCTTCCTTCATTTTTTACCCATCTGTTTACTTTTTGCATAGGACTGACTCCATAGTAGTTGCTAGCTACTGTAACAATGCTGTTATCATTCCATCTAGAACATAGGACGGAATCATCCGATCTGTAGTCGTATGAACCTCTTTCTTTTTTTTCAAGTTCTTTCTTTGATAGAAGAGGGCACTTTCCTGTGCGGTTATCTCTGATTGTTCCACAGGCTCTAAACCCATTGCTTGTAAGGTCAATCATCAATGCGTGACTAGTGAAAAAGTTGTCGAAAAATACAACATGTTCATCTTTATTCACCACTGGCTGTAGCATGTCCATGACAACTTGATAGCCTAAAAGCTCCTTCTTGCTTTTATCTTTTCCACAATAAATAGAAAAGTTATAAGGATAACCGTCAGCACTGCACATCATCCACATCTTGTAACCAAACCTAACAGGTTTGTTTCTGATGAACTGTTTGGCGCTGTGGTGTCTGCGGTACGGGATCATTGATTCGTCAATGCTGAGAAATTCATGAAAAATTCCATGTTTTTGACAATTATTTCTCAGCATGTGAAGGAGGGGCAGAATCTTGGCCACCTTTGAATTTTCCAAATTGTTATTATCAGCCACATGAAAGTACCTCTTGATGGATTTGAACCTTTCTCTGCACATAGTCTTGGCGAATATTGGTATTTCCAAGTCTTCGCTTGATGACCAGTAGTCATTTTCAGAGGGAACACTGTGATATCCACTGATCAAAAGAAGTCCCAAAAACTTCATCATGTCATTCTCATCAACACAGAAGTCTTTGTTGTTTTTGTCTCGATGAGCATACAAATTTGTTTGTTCTGTTAGGTGACTTATGATTTCATTTGTGAAGAAAAGTTTGAAAATTTCAAACATTTCCTTTCCTAAATGCACATCAGCAACACTTGGAGGAATTGAGTGAGGACCAAACGAGACATTTTCCTTTTTACGTTGATGAGTAAATAAGGGTAGGCAGACTACGGAAGTGTCCAACGTTCCCATTTTGGGAACATCATACAAAAACACTTATAGCGACATAATTATAATATAAATCACATTTATTGAAATGTATAAGATAAGAAGGAGTACTTAGACAGCACACCATGTAAATAAATAGCTCAAGGAGAATTTTTTTTATTGAGAGAAAATGTTTATTTCGAGTAGTCATTTTTACATCAAATTCCTTCAGAACATACCACAAAAAGTAACATGGGTATTACAGAGTATTGGAATCTTTTTATGCAGAATAGTAATTTAGATGTATAACAATATATTTGCTATGAAATAAATTAGAATATTATTTTTATAATCACGGGAGAATATTTGAAAGTTATGTTCCCAAAATGGGAACGTTAGACAGTAAAGGGAGCCAATCATTTTATATTTTTACTTTCTGTAAACATTTAGCTGATATATGTGGATGCCATTATGTATGATTTTTAATAAAGGTTTTATAAGTTATGTTTTTGTTATTACTGATCACTAAAGGTTGCGGCACACTGGGCACTTTCCTCCAAGCATGTTTGGCAAACGGGGTCTGACCAGCAAAACAAAGAGGCGTTTTCTGTCACACTGGGATGTTTTGTTGGCGCATTTGTCTAACGCAACAAAAACAACAACAAAGCATCTAAACGAGGTTCACCATGGATCCCGTTACTACAGTTGAGGCCTTGCAGGATTGTGCTATAGTTCTTCACTTGCTGAAGGAAGTGAGGCATCTGCAAAAGCTAAAGAAAAGACAATGGGTGCGTCGTGAAGTTTGTTTAAAAGTGGCGGCGGCTAGCTGGTCAAAGAAGACCCTGAATAATGATTTAATGATGCAAAAGAAGTTTTAAAGTGACAAATAAATGGAAATATGTCACTGTTTAAGTGTTATATTTTAAATTATTATTGTTTCATGATTTATTTAAATTTTTACTTGAAATTATATACAGTATAGCTCATTCAAGCACTTATCAGGCCTGCAAAGATCCCTGTCAAATCGTTGTTCATTTCTCACAACGGCAGAAATCCTGCTGCTTGCTGGGCCATCGGGTCAACAACCAGCAAACTGGGCAACATGTTTGGAGGAGAGTGCCCAGTGTTCTGCCCCTCCTCCCTTTTACTCTCGCCCCACACATTACTAAGAACCTTCTCCCTCTAACACTAGCCCCACACAAAACTAAAACCCTCCCCCGTCTCTCTTGCTGAGAATTAAATTGGAAGGGTACGGGGTTCGGGAAAGTGTCCTAGCGTTGATCGGAGACTTTCTACATGACCACAAACAGTGTGTGGTGATAAATGGTACGAAATCATCATGTGTACCTGTGACAAGCTGAGTACCACAGGGAAATCCATTTGGCCCATTGTTGCTTGTCTGCTTCATTAATGACATGTCAGAATCTAGACACTCCTCTATACAAATGTTTGCCTGTGATGCCAAGTTATTTAGGGAAATTAAGAACCAAGTAGGCTGTGAAGAGCTACAGAAAGATATCTATGAGCTTCAAGAATGGTCAAAGAAATGGCTGCTAAGATTCAATGTCACAAAGTACAAAAGGATGCACCTGGGTCACACCAACAGTAAGGAGGCGTGTCGCTGTCCCAATGGGATGAAGAAACTGCATTAATTGAGACCGAATGTAAAAAGGACCTGTGTGTGTATGTTGAAAATGAGCTTAAATTCTTGGGTCATTGTGAGAAGAAGGTGAATCAGGCAATGAAACTAGTAGGTCTTTTGATATCTGGTTGGCCTGTTGCTCATCATGATCTACAAGAGTGAGGTAATTCCCTTGCCTGGTCCCTGAGGTATGCTAGAGACTGTCAATTGATCAATGTTAACTTCGCTTTTGATTTTACTGAATACATCCATGGAAAAAAAACCAACAAAGGAGCCTAGTGGAAATAAGCTGACAGTTTGCCATATACTACAGGGTACCTGTAGTCGGCAGCTATCAAACAGGGAGGTACTACTGGCTGGAAAGATATTGGAAGCATTATGTGTTGTCTAATGGTAGACTCTGCTGCCATATGGCATAGCAATATTAGTACCAGGTTGCTGAACTGACTTTCTGCCTCATTTACTCATAACTGTAGGGTCTCAGTTGTTTCTCTTACTATTGACAACACAATATACATACGTATAAGTCCAAAAATCCGGACTGCTTGGGGATTGGGTCGGTCCGGATTTTCGGATTTTCCGGATTCTCAGGCAGTACTTTTAAAATTCAAATTTAAGGAAGAATAAAGAAGAGATGAACAGGTACATTTTGATAATTTATTCATTAGCAAATATAGCATGCTTCAAAATGAGCAGTTTTAAAGAAAAAGCTTTGAATTCTAGAATTTTATTCTTTGTCTTTTTTATATCATAAATTGTAGACTTTCCAATGTGGTCAGGGCCGGTGCTAGGAATTGCGGGGCCCAATTAGAAAATTGATAGTGGGGCCCTCTACTCTACAAAGTCGAAGATTGATGTTTTATATTTCGTGTAGTATGCCCGCCTTAGCCAAAAACCATTAATTACTTGATATACTAAAAGTTTAAAAACAGTATAAAAGTTTTGATTTTTTATAACAAGTTAAGACAATTACAGACAAACTGTTTATTACAACTGTACTTGTGGATGATCCATCACTGTTTGATGTTTGGGCTTGGCCTTCTGACTCTTCTTTAGCTATAAGTGGACTTCTCACTTTGGCACTGTCTTCTGTTGTATTAAGATCGTCTTCAGTTTGATTCAACTGTGTCTGTGTGTCAACTTGAACTTTTTCAAACTGAATATCAATTTCTTCATTGTATTCATCAACTGTAATTGGACTAATGGCTGTATTGTCATTTTCTGAATCGTTTTTGTCTTCTTCATCTTCAATACATGGGCGTTTCAAAGGTGGAGTGACAAGAAATTTTTTGATAGCACCTCGATGTTTTTCATTTTCAGCCACCTTTGCCTTTGCCAGTGCTCGCTTCTGGCGGCGCGGTGCGGCTGGCACGCAAACTATACGCTCGCCCGCCAAATTTAAAAATTGCTCGCCCTTTTAAGACAATATTTTTGCAATTAAAGACTTCAGAAACGATGTACGTATCGGCCATTTGTACGTAAGTCGGATGTACGTAACTCGGGGACGAACAATTTTTATATTTGGCGGGCGAGCGTATAGTTTGCGTGCCATCCGCACCGCGCCGCCACTATCACTGACCATGCAGACGACACGCTAGACGCACCAAAGCAACACGTGTGGTCATTGTGCGAACACGTGTGGTCATTGTGCATACTTCTCCTGTGAATTTCTGCCCTATTTTGTACACTTTACTCTGTGTGCAATGACTGGTGTAAAGCGTAAGAGTGGTGAAGCCAGTGGGAGTGCTACGAAACGTCAAGCAATCTCACTAGAGGTAAAAATGGACATAATAAAACTGCTTGACAGTGGTGAAAAGTTGACCAATGTTGCCCGCAAATTTAACCTGAGTCGGTCAACTGTTAATACAATTGATAAGGGCAAAGAAAAGATCAAGGAACATGTGAAATCTGCAGTGCCAATGCAATCTACGATTATAACTAAAAGAAGAGGGAAGGTTCTGGAAGAAATTACCACCAGATAACATTATAGGGTTGGGGTATTTTCGAGTTACGTACATTTCGAGTTACGTACAACCTTTTGGTCCCCATTATGTACGTAACTTGGGGACTTACTATGTGCATTTATGAATGTTATAATTAAAACAAAAAATCGAAACACTGATCCTATAAAATAAAAACCACACAATGTTTATCACCACTTCACCGGACAAAAAAAGCTTTAACCGGACATATAACACTTTGGCATGGATAGCACACCGCTACGTACGCAAAGATTCGGTTACCTACATAGAGCTATATGTGCTTGCATGTGCTCAGAATCACATGTCATTTTCTGATTCATCATCGCTATTGTCGCTTTCAATCATGTACTCAGGATCAACAAGTATCATCACTGTCCAGCACAAAAATTATAAACAAACCACGCCTCGGTCGCCACCCAGTGGCCATGCTTCTCATTTTCAAGGTCAACACTGCAAAACTCATCTCAAATCATGTCTATGGCAACGACCGGAGTTTTGTCACTGTCTGACGATGATCACTGATTCACTGGTTATTACAGGACATGCTGATATACACAGCACAACGTTATCACTCGTATTTCCCCCTGAAAACAGCCAAAAATACAGACCCGACACACTTACACCGTCCAAGCGTTGGGAGAGAGTGAAAACTGTGTTCTGATTGGCTCGCACCCTTCCCGCTCCTGTAAATTATTATGAAAGTCAGGGCGTGTGGACCAACACCAGAGTTAATTCCCTTGGACTTTTGACAAAACAGAAAATTCTCGCACGTGACTGGGATCTATTATTTTGATGACAATAACAATGATTTTGTGTCTAACGTTAGCTTTTTTACCAATATCGTATACAGTTTAAAACTAACACACGTGTGTGCGGGGCCCCCTTGCGGCGCGGGGCCCAATTTGATTAAATTGGTCAAATAGGCTTAAAACCGGCCCTGAATGTGGTATGTTTCCATTAGAACAGTATTGCTCACACCACGTTCAAGTTTCTTAATTATTTCAAGTTTGTCACTCAATTTCAAGTGTTCTTCTTTCTCTTCACACAACGAAGTTTATCTACTTTAGGAGCCATTATTATGGGCTTGTACTCTGTACATGGAAAGAGTAGGACTCAAAATTACACATGTTGTCACAGTTAGATTGCTCGTTTTAAAGTGGCGACCGCGTGGTGGCTTGTTGTTGCTGTGGCGCTCACGCATGCACACATACACACACAAGCCCGCTAAAAAAAAAAAAAAGTTTGAGTTTTCGAAAAGTCCGGATTCTCGGGTGGTCTGGATTTCTGGCATCCGGATTTTTACTACTGTATATCGTTTCTCACTCTTCATTTATTTATTTATTTATTTAATTTTTTATTTATTATTATTATTATTATTATTATTCTCACACCCCAGGCCTTGATATGGGTCAGTGATCTGTGCCCGGGTTCAGATATATTCAGGAGCCAGTGCATGCCCAGTACTTACCAGCAGTGAAGAACACAGACGTGACCAATCGCACAAGCGGCTAACAAGCCGATCAGCGGTGAGGAGGATAAAAGTAAAAAGTAAATCAAAATCCGGATTCACAGGTGATGAACACCCCACCTCTACTAAACATTCGAAAACGTAAACATTATCTTGACGGAAGTACAGTGTCTCAACGTTCCTACTACGTGTATAATAAAAGAACATTAAGACGAAGGAACTACATATATAATAAAGAGAAAAGGGTAAGGTGCACTTTTGTAGTAAATAACGTATAAGGTATGGAGATGGTTGAAAGTCTTTGTGTGCTCGTGAAATTTGAGAAATCTAGAGAAAGATTTAATATTGGTTTTGAAGACGAACCTTGAGATTGACAGAGTACTTTTAACAGAAATTTGAATCTGGCCCTCACCATCTGAACTTACCGTGTTATGAGAGAGAGAGAGAGAGACGGACAGGCGCCTCAAACGCCCTATTTTACAAGCGTCAGTTGATGAAAGGTTGCTCTCAGATTATAAAGAATTGCTTTTTTCATACATGTAAATCATTGCCAGGAATCACCTCAATGCATTACGGCGTACCATATTCCTACTCTTCGTTATTGACTAAGTAGATTATGTACGTGGTTTATTTCGATTTGATAAACATGCCAGAGAGAAAACGCTGGACGCTCAGAAAATGTTCATTCTTTTTTAACACTTTAAAAGATTAATGCCTCGCTGTTTTATGTCAGATGTCAGTAAATGGCATTATGGCGGTATTTTGCTAGGGAGATATGAGGCGAAGTAATGGTGATAAAGAAACGATAGTGTAAAAACGAGCAAACAAACGAGAGACAAACGAGCAGAGAGAAATATTGACTACTAAGTGCTTTAAAACCTCAACCGCCAGTGTTGTCCTCAACCACCATGTCTGTGTCATGGTGTGTGTTGCCCCCCCCCCCCCCCCGTATCTGTGTGGTGTATGTTGCCTCCCTGTGTCACACACAACCCTTCCCCCAATCCCCCCCCCCACATACACAAACCTTCCCCAATCTAACCCTCCCTCACACAAACCACCCCAACCTTCCCATTCTTTCACACAAACAAACCTTTCCTAATCTTCCCCCACACACAGACAAACCAACCCCAACCTTCTCCCCCTCCCAACAACACAAGCTTCTTAACGTGTACTGCTAGGTGGTGTAGGTACGACTGACTGACTAGCTCACTCACTCACCTATAGCGTGGAGGCGTCTGTTTCGTGTGGTGGGTCTTTAACAGTGCAAGAAGATCGTGTGGCTGGCAGGAGAGGATGCGGGAGCTGTAATCCGCCAGGTTTGTCAGCTGATGACTCTGACCTCCACACGTACAGTCTGTTTGTTGACCCGTGGCGTTACGTCTGCCGGGCTTAATGTCTACGGTTTGGGAGGGAGGCTCTTCACGTGTGTGTGTGTGGGGGGGGGGGGGGGGGGCTCTGTTTCTCTCTGACTTAAATCGACATCTTAACATCTCTTGTAACCTAATCCTACGCTTGTGGGTATTTATTTTCCTCCTGAGAGAGAGAGAGAGAGAGAGAGAGAGAGGATTGTACATATTGAATAGCCAATCTCTTTTTCCAGTCACTTAAAAGGTATGTTACGTCTTACCTAATATATTACTTGACCTCCCCTACCACTTGCTTAATTCACCATGTACCCGCTAGCCAACAGGTGAGAGGAGAGGATTAAGAGCATAAGAATGGAGGAAACTGCAGCGGGCCTATTGGCCCATACTGGGCAGTCCCGTTTACACCCAACCCCTATTGCTCATATGAGCATCCAACCTATGTTTGAAGCAATTCAGCGTATTCGAGTTAATGATGATATTTGGTAACTTGTTCCATTCATCCACTACTCTATTTCCAAACCAGTGTTTACCTATTTCACGCCTAAATCTAAATTTGTCCAATTTAAAACCATTGTTACGAGTTCGCTCCTGGTTGGATAATTTGAGTACCTTTGTAATGTCCCCTTTGTTTAGCCCTGCCTTCCACTTATACATCTCTATCAGGTCGCCCCTCGCTCTACGTCTCTCAAGGGAGTGCAAATTAAGATGCTTTAACCTGTCTCTATACTCAAGGTTCCTGATACCCGGGATTAGTCTTGTCATTCTCCTCTGAATTCTTTCCAAGGATTCTATATCCATTCTGTAATACGGTGACCAGAACTGGACTGCGTAATCCAGGTGTGGTCTCACAAGAGCAAGATACAGTTTTAGGATGACCTCGCTAGTCTTGTAACTAACACTCCTTTGTATGAACCCACTATTACTACTGTTACTGGTACCACCCCCACCACAACTACCACAGCTAACCATCAGTACCACTACGATCTAACATTTACCAATACTACTACAACTACCCACCACTACCATCATTCCCACTAACATCACTACCACTACCTTAACAGCCACCAACACCACTACCACCACCAACACCACCACTATCATCCCCACCACAACTACTACCAACAACACCACCAACACCTCCATCACCACCACCTCCACCACCACCCTCGGGAGGTCTAATCACTGCCTCCAACAGCTGGAAAATTCACCCGTATCAGCAGGCAGAGGTGCTTGAGGGAGTGGGGGGGGGGGGTGTGAGGGGAATATGAGGGGAGGAAAAGAGTGTAACTGGGGGAGGGGAGGAAGAGTGGGAGTGTGGACGAGAGAGAGTGAGGAATGGGAGGGAGAGATGGGTGGATAGATTGGGTAGAGCGAGAGTGAGGCTGCATGAGGCGAAGGGTAGAGGATTGGTAGATGAGGGAGAGAGGGCAGGTGAGTGAGAGGTAAGAAGAGGGAGGGTGAGAAAGGGCAGTTAAGACGGGTGGAGAGAGAGGAAAAATAAAATAGAGAAAGGAGAACGAGGGAAGAAGAGAGAGAAACGGATGAAAACGAAGGCGGATGCGTGAGAGGGAAAAGAAATTGAAGATGGGTGAGAGAGGAGGGAGGGTAATAAATGAGAAAGGGGGAAGAGAGAGAGGAAACAAATTGGAGGTGGAAGAAAGAGAGGAGAAAACAAAGAGACGTAGATGGGAAAGAAGAGAGAGAAGAAGGAGGAAGAAATGGCATGGAGAGAGAAGAAATAATAGAACATATGACAAAAAGAAATAAGAAAGGAGAGAGAGAAGATGAGATAGGATAAAGATGGGGAGAGAGGCAAGAAACAGATGATTGGAGAAATAGAGAGATAAATGGGAAGGAGGAGAGAGAAGAAGAGTTAACCTGGTGGAGGGAGGGAGGGAGGAGTGGTAGAATGAACCCCTGAACACATTATGGGGACGAGTTAGCACAGCAGCTCTCCTACAGGGATTCCGATTAGCAAATTGTTGTCATTAGCTATAACATTATTACCTCTGCCCTTCACCCCAACCATTATCATTTACTCCACACTCCCCGTCCACTATACCCACTACCACTAATATTCCCTATTGCTCATTCTCCCTCCTACTATCAACCATGTCCCTGCTACCACTAATTCTCCCTACTACTCATCCTCTCCCTATAAGCACAAATGCTCCCTGTTATCCATCGTCTCCCTACTACAACAAATACTCAGTCCCTCCTCCTCCCTCCCAACTACTTAGCCTCCTGCCCTATTACCCAGCCTCCCTCCCTCCCTCCCTCTCTCCCTCCCTCCCTCCCTCCCTCCCTACCATCCGTCACCCCTACAACCCACCTTCCTCATCCATACGCGCTCCCTCCCACCCGCCCCATCTTCCCTACAAACCCCCCTCCCCCTCCTTATCATCCACACCCCTGCCTTCCTTCCCTACCACCGACCCTCCCTATCACCCACTCTCCCTCTTTACCTACTCTACCCTCAATTTACCCCGCCCTGTCTTTCACTCCCCCCTCCCCTCTTGTAATGATCATCTCCCCCCCCCCCCGCCCTCTCTCTCTCTGTGCTCAACCTCCATCCCTTAGCAGTTGTTATAGTGTACAGGGATATGTATGTTTACCTCCTTACTACATATAGAATGACCTACATATCCTCTCTCTCTCTCTTCTTCTACTATACATCCCTCTCACTCTACCCACCTCCCCCCACCTCATCCTCACTCCCCCTATTATCGCCTCCCCTCACTATCATGTAACAGTTCACCCCTTCTCTTCACTGTTATTCCTACCGTCGCACTCTCCCTCACACTCCCTTCAACCCCTTCCTTCTCTCACTACCACTTCATCTCACTCTTCTCTTATAACTATTCCCCACAATCACTTTACTCATCCCTACCACCCACCCTCACCCTACCACCCACCCTCACCCTACCACCCACCCTCTCCCTACCACCCACCCTCTCCCTACCACCCACCCTCTCCCTACCACCCACCCTCACCCTACCACCCACCCTCTCCCTACCACCCACCCTTCACTTCCACCCCACCTCCACCCACTCCCTCATTTTACGACCCCCTCACTAGCACTTCTCCATTCCCTCTCCCTTATCTCACCCTTACCCCTCCTCTCTCTTCCCTTATCCTCTCCCCTCTCCCTATCCTATATCCTAAGACACCTTCACCTACCCTCATTCCTCTCCCTACCCTATCCCCTACCTCACCCTTACTCCCTCTCCTTTGCCCCTCATTTCCCCTTCCTTTATTCTTTCTCCCTTCCCTTCCCCTGCCTCACCCTCACCCACCCTCCCCCTCTCCCCCCTACCTTCCCTCTTCGCCTCCCCTGCCTCACCCTCACCCACCCTCTCCCCTCTCTCCCCTTCCCACCATTCACTCTCACGTCCCCTCTCCCTCTCCCCTTTCTGCTCTCCCCTCACATGTGTGATTTTTCAGCGCTAATAACACAGACGGATTATAACCCCGCGCTGATTATGATTGCATTATGATAATTAGAATACGACGAACAAAAATCAGAGGGGCAAAATTGAGGGGTGAGGGGAGGTGGGCGAGCCAGCGAGGGGAGAGTCGAGGGGCGTAGGATGGGTGGAGGAGGGGCAAGAGGTGGTGTGAGGGGTGGAGTTGAGGAAGCGGAGGAGGAGGTGGTGGCAGAGGTGGAGTGGAGGAAGAGTTGATGGGAAAGGAGTGGAAGCGATGATGGGAGGGGAGGGAGTGTGGTTAGGAGGGAAGTGAGAAGGGTAGAGGAGGAGGTGAAGGAGGAAGAGGTTTGGAAATGAGTGAAGTAGGATGAAGAAGAGTGATGAGGAAGGGCTTGAGGGTAGTGGAGGATGGGGGGTGAGTAGGGAGGGTTTTGAGGCGGGGAGATGGGTGAGGTGAGGTAGGTAGAGGAGTGGCGAGGAAATCACGGGAAGGGAGGGAATGGGGAAGAAGGATGAGTAAAGCAAAGGGAGGAAGAGGAAGATAAAGGAGGGGGAGGGCAAAGAGAGAAGAGGAATTTGAAGGAAGAGGAAGAGTATAATAAGAAAGATAAAGAAAAAATGGGGAAATGTGTTTTTAGGGGCAAGAGAAATGACAAGGACAGAGGGAGGGTAGGAAAGGGGAGGAAATGAGGTAGGGGAGGTTGAAAAGAAGTGGGAGGGAGGGAGGAGAAAGGAGAGAGAGGGAGGGCAGTAATTACGGGGGATGGGAAGGTTGCAGGAAGGGAGGGAGAATAGGAAGAAGATATGGATAGATTGAGGGAATTTGAGGATAAAGGATGGGAGAAAAGGGGAAGGAGCAAAAAAAGACAAGGAAGGGGAAGAGGAATGAGAGAGAGATGTAAAATAGCTAAGTTAAGGCTGGAGAGAAGTTGGGAGGGAAGAAGAAGAGAGAGAGAGAGAGAGAGAGAGAGAGAGAGAGAGAGAGAGAGAGAGCTCAACAGCAAGCATCCCCGCCACAGCATCACCGCGCTAGTTCATCTCCATCTTGGCGTGACCACATTATAGGCGGCAACATCTAGCCTGGCCGGCCTCAGAACCACGCTTACACAGTCATTATGCCCTTACTCATTTTAATTCTACTAATGAAAGCATACAGCACATCAAACGCACCAAAATTACAGTATATTTGGCGGCTTTGAATACAGAGGGGTGGTGGAGGAGGAGGGGACTGTGGAGGAAGGGGAGGAGGGAGAGGGGGGTGGGGGCAGTCTCCGGACCTGTGCCTCTTGTAGTCACCATGGATGAAAGGGTTCGCCATTGTGGTGCATTTGCTGCGTATCCCTCATCATCATCCCACCCCCGCAGGCGGCCAGTCAGCGGCTAGTTTCCCCTCCACGGCGGGATGTGATTGGCTGGCTGGGTGGTCGGTGGCGAGGCCGGTGCGAGTTTCCTACGTGTTGTTAATGTTATTAATGGTGGAGGGTGTATTATCAGGATAATTACTGCGTTATTATCATGAGAGCACTGCCGCTGACCGCCACCCTCGCCTCCACCACCATTACTATATTACACACACACACACACACACACACACACACTACCTCCTCCCCGAGCCTTATTAGTGTGCTGGTCTGAGTCTTATTGTCCCCTGAGCCTTACTATTGTACTGACCTTGAATTCTATTGTGTAAAGTTTCATAACTGCACAAAGACTTATTTATTAATGGTTCGAGCCTTATTACCGTCCCAAGTCTCATTATTTCCCAGTCTTATTACTGTCCCGAGCCTTATTACCGTCCCAAGTCTCATTATTTCCCAGTCTTATTACCGCCCTGAGCTTTATTACCGCCCTGAGCTTTATTACCGCCCTGAGCTTTATTACCGCCCTGAGCTTTATTACCGCCCTGAGCTTTATTACCGCCCTGAGCTTTATTACCGCCCTGAGCTTTATTACCGCCCTGAGCTTTATTACCGCCCTGAGCTTTATTACCGCCCTGAGCTTTATTACCGCCCTGAGCTTTATTACCGCCCTGAGCTTTATTACCGCCCTGAGCTTTATTACCGCCCTGAGCTTTATTACCGCCCTGAGCTTTATTACCGCCCTGAGCTTTATTACCGCCCTGAGCTTTATTACCGCCCTGAGCTTTATTTCAACCCCGAGATTAATTGTTGACTCGAGTCTTATCATTTCTCCGGGCATTGTTGTGGTTCTAAGTCTTATTACTCATTGTCATTCTGTTACTCATAGTTACTCCAAGGCTTATTACACCACTCATTACATCTGTCTTACACCGTCAAGCCTTATTGCACCTTCTCTGTGTATTACGTCATCAAGTCTTATTTCACCTTCTCTGTGTCTTATTTGATCGTATATATGTTATCATACTTTTATCTTATTCTTACATTCTCATCTATCTTTTACTTCCACATTATCCCATGTTTTCCTCCAGCCTCGAGTATCATCATGTTACCCCAACCTCATGTCTTTATGATACTCCCGGCCGTTTTATTATAATTCAATATCATATGTTATAATACTCGAGTTTGTTTCTTTATGCCTGATTATTATGTCTTGTGTTAATGTTAGTGTAATTATGCTCAGTTGTCATGTCCAGTTACAGTCAAGACAGTCTTATTACTCTCAGTGTCCCGTCTAAGCAGTAGTGAATCAGGCCTATTATGCTCTAGTGCCATGTCACATTATAGTCTCATTATGCTCAATGTCACGCCTAATTAGTACCTGGTGAATCGGTTCCAATATGCTTAATCATCACGTCACATTATAATTAGTCCCATAATGATCCAATATTATGTCACATTATACTCTCATCATGCTCAGGCTTCATGTCTATACTGCTTAATCCTTACTTCTCGTAATTTGTCTCTTCCTTCCAGTGAACTATCATCACTTCTTTACTATAAGACCAACGTTGCATAATTACGACAACAATGACACACCTGTTAGTTGAGGTAATTACAGTATGAGGTACGACAGAGTTTAATTAACTGGGATTTATGTCTATTACCTGAGATATGTCTAATTATACCAGTTGATATTTTGAACTCATGTCTTGTGTTGAGTAAGAAATAGGTCAGTTACTTTACACTTATACTGTGTCTAATATCTAGGACTCTTGTTTTATTGGGAAGTAGGTAACTTACTTTAGCCTTATATTTAATGTGCATTTACTTCATACGCTAATTTTAGGGTCATATCTCATCACTTCTTCTTGTGGTATAAACTATTAACGAAAATAGTTCACTTTTTACATACACTTACGTCGCATCATTAGTGCTTACGCCACATAAAAGATGCGTTAGTTGAGTGGATATAGCGCTCTCCTTCCGTCTTGAAAAAAAAAAAAAGGAAAAAGAGGCCCTGGCTCACGGCTGGGGCACCTACAGTCCACCCAGCTGTAAGTGGATACCTAATTTTTAAGAGTACACTTAATCAATGTATCTTTTGTTTATCTTATATTTCACTATCATCTTTATTTAATTTCTCCATATATCTGTCCGTGTGTCCGTCCTTCACTACGTCCATCTGTCCGTCCTTCACTACGTCCATCTGTCCGTGTGTCCGTCCACTAGTACTCGTGCCACCTCTCACTAGCCCAATCTTCCTATGGACAGAAAAAAAAATCAATTGACACATTCAGATTCTGCGTGAGGGTCCACATAGAGAATAACTAATTACCTTCGCGGCGAATTTAGGTCAAAGGTCAAGTTCTTACGTATTATGGGCTCGTCGTACGTTGGCAGTGGTTGACGCACGTTGCCATTACTCACTTGAGAGAGTATCGTACACTTGTTTAGTTAAGTGCGTAATAATAATAATAAACGGTTTATTAATAGAGTTGCAGCCGGTGTGTGTGTGTGTGTGTGTGTGTGTGTGTGTGTGTGTGTGTTTTAACCGGACAACCTCTATTTTACTCTTTTTTGTTTTGTTATCTTGTGTTAAGTCAATGTCCCACTTTCATCTCCCTCTCCCCTCCAACACCCCTCCTCTCTTGTTCCTCGCTACCTCTCCTTTACTACTTCCTCTTTCCCCGCATATTTTCCCTACCTCTTACCTCCCCTTCTCTGCTAACTCCTTTCTTTCCCACTACATGCCACCTCCCCTTTAGTACCTCCTCTCCTTGTCTCCCTTCCTTCTCTCTCATTAAATTATCTTCTCCCTTGGCACTTCCCCTTTCCTACATCCTCTCTTTTCCTCCTTCCTTGCACCTTTCTTAACTCCCTCTCCTACCACCCCCCAATCCCTCGTCAGAAGGTCAGGGAGAGGTAACATGCTTAGCGTCTATGGAAAATTTCTATGTATAAGTATTTCTTAGCGTACAACTTCTGTTATCAATAAACAGAGATGGAAAGAAATAAAAACACCTACTATGGGCAGATATTACTTCTTTCAGCCCTCAAGATATATTGTGGACATACGCATAGACTTACAATATTCTACAGAGAAAATTTATCAAGGCTGTAACATTGACATTCGACTCAGAAAAAACATACTTGCTGTAGGAACTGTCATGGCAAGATTATGTTATATTAAGTATGAATGTTGTAGATATTGCTCTTCTTGAGTAACATATGTACAGACTTCACTGTTTGCCCCACTCAAACTGCCAGGTCGACATATCTTCATAGTTTCTTATAGTTTTTATTAAACGCCGTGGGTGATAGAGACCAAAATGCCTACGTTAACGTTGGGGTGTGAGAAGGCCCCGTCTATACACCCCCACAGGTAGAAGAGAGTCAAGACAGTGTTCGGCTGGCTGGTGTGGTTGAGGTCGGGGCGCCAGACACTCCTCTCTCGTAGGCTTATAACTGACGTCATAAGAACATCATTATCGCAAGCAAAAATTATATCATTTGAATATCATTCTATACAAACCATCAAACCAGCTATAAAACACGTCTTTTTTAATTCTTCTCTTTTTCAGAACTAATGAAATCTTTGAGCTAATTAGAGGATTTATATTTTGATTCAGATTACGCTGAGTTTTTCTCCCAAATTCAATGGTTAGGTTAGGTTAGGTTTGGTTAGGTTAGGTTAGGTTAGGTTAGGTTTGGTTAGGTTTGGTTTGGTTAGGTTAGGTTAGGTTAGGGGGGGTGGATCTTCAGATGAGCGCGACTGGGCTTGATCATATGAAGATCCTCCCCCCCAAGTAGGTTTGGGGGGGAGGATCTTCATATGATCCAATGGGTCATGTAATCGGCGGAAAGTTGATTAATATTTCTCATTTAGTTAAGACCCGCCTCATTAGTCGTACACGGAAGGGAATTAATACATTTTTACTCGACTACGTTTTAATACTTTATTGGAAATGTGACTTTTTTTTTCTAAATATATATAGAGCGGGTGAAAATATGCATTGATAGTGGAAATTTATGTGTTGGTGGAGCTGTAGGGATGAGGGAGAGAGGACCATAGATTATTCTCTCCCTCCCTCTTTTTCCCTTTGTTTATCCGTCTGTCTGTCATCTTGTCTATATTTTTATGCTTCTCTCTCCTAAGTCCTGATTATTGTTTTCTCTCTTAGTCCGTGTGTCTGTCTGGCTGTCTCTTGGTGTCACTAATTAAGAACAGATAGTGAGGAAAAGAATGATAGAAAGGTTTACGTAAGATAAAACAGGAAGGAGGAAAAATAATAAGAACTAGTAGATAATATAAAGCATGATAATAATACTTAAGAAATAAAAATAAAGCAAAAGTTGATTAATAAATGAGTGGAAATAAAAGAAATAATAATAATAATAATAATAATAATAATAATAATAATAATAATAATAATAATATAGAACTGAAGGTAATGAAAAAAATTAATGCAAAATAATAAAGAAAAATTACAAGCTAGGAGACACGATAAAGATAATAAAATGGATAATAAAGATGTAATATAATACTCAACGAAGGAAAAGGGAAAAGATAAGAAGAAAACGACGCAGCAGAGGGTAGGTGGGCAGGACACACTTCGTCCCTCTAAAACTATCAGTGACAAACTCCGGCGCGGCGCTAGACGAAGTGCTTGGTGGGATCCAATTCGGTATCGCCGTTCGTGAATCTTTTGTTAAATCCTTCTTATCGGAAACTAAACGATCGGAAAGATGGGATTCGAGGGCCATTTATGTCCTTGCTGTTCCGTGTTTACGTCCGCCTTTCAATTCCCGTGTACAGTCCCACTCTTAACTTACGGGTTGTTAACATCTATTCCAGTCGCTTTTCCGAGATCCAAAGTGGTTCTCATCCTTTGGTTGTTGTGGTGTGTTTCAGCGCTTTAGGGTCTAGACTTTAGCCGTGGGGGAATATGTCTCAGCCTTGGGTAGGGTTGTATTAGCTCTTAGCGTTTAGTGTTATACCCAGCTGTTAAATAGCGGTGGTTTCTGTAAGTTGTTTGGCGTGGATGGGATGGATTTTAATCATTTGAGTGTGAATATATTGATTGCATTTTGCTGTTAAAATGAAGTGCATTTATTTTTTTTTACACAATCTAATTTTATACACAAGAGTGGATTCTGAACAAAGAGAGTCAGGAAAATCACTTCAAAAGGGAACGAAATACGTTCATTCTTCCACTAATTTCAACCAAGGAAGAACATTTGCATCTTCTATTTGAGATGCGTCAGAACGTGTCGCCCAGCTAGCCAATCAGCTCTGGCCAGGGAGACCTTGTCGCGCGCGTCATCTTAAGCAACCGATACTTTATGGGTGATAAACGAAAATGGTCCGTGTAACTCTCTGAGAAGGAGTCTTAGCGTGACCAGAAGCAAGAGGTAGGGAGATCCATGGGTCTTTCTTAAATGGGGATCTTAGAAACTGGCTGCTCCTCTTCTGTAATGTGGCGGAGAATGAAAGCATTTAGAGGACGTGATATGAGAGGCCATTCTCAGGGAAAATAGGACCACATCTGAGAAGGTTTTTCGTAAATCAGGAACTGTTATGAGGTAAAATTATGCTCCTTTCTGTGGCCGTATTGTTAGAGGGTCTTTCGCTTACGGTAAGAGTGGCGCCGCATCGACCAGCAGCTTCCGTGCATGTTTGTGGAGGTATAATAATGTTTGTAATGTGTTACTTATTTACGTGTTGGTAGTTTAAAGGTGTGTGTGTGTGTGTGTGTGTGTGTGTGTGTGTGTGTGTGCACCAAGAGATAATAATATAAAAACAGTAAATACGAAGTGTTTTAGTAATTTTATTAAGTATGTACAATGATTCCATCCCATCTATCTATCTATCTATCAGTGTTTCACTTCCTCCAAAGGTACTTCTGTGTTCATGTAATAATGTGGCCAAGATAGTGCGTTCAGGGTGGTGTGGCCATGGTGGGGCCGTGGTCAGGGTGGTAGTGTGGCTAGGGTGGTAATGTGGCTAGGGTGGTAATGTGGCTAGGGTGGTAGTGTAGGTATGGTGATAGTGTGGCCAAAGTGAGAAGTCAGTCACAGGGCTGGTGGTGTGGTCAGTTTGATTTTGTGACCTTGGTGGGTGTGGGGTGGTGATGAAGCCATGGTCACGAAATGGCCATGATGCTTATGTGGTGGTGTGGCCAAGATAGTGGTATGGCCATGATGTTTGTGTGTGTGTGGTGGTGTGGCCAATATAGTAGTATGGCCATGATGTATGCGTGCAGATGTGTGGCCAAGAGAGTGTTATGGCCATGATATTTTAGTATAGTGGTGTGGTCAGGATAATTGTATGGACATGATGCTGGTGTGTACTGGTGGTGGTGCTAGACTCATGGTGGCCACAGTTTTAAGGTGTGGTTTTTGATGTGGCCAGGGTGGGGAGGGAGTGCGTATATATACATCATCCTTGGCACTGTGGCTAATCATCGAATATATTTCACAAATGTGGGCCGAGATGCTAAAGAAAAAAATATAAATAAAATAATATAAAAAGAAACTTCCACAACAGCAATTAACATACACAGTCTACCTGTATCAAACATCATGTAACCTGTACATCAGAAAACGCATTTATCTCAACACTCCCTACCCCCACTTCCACCCCACCCCCGTCCCCCCCAAAAAGAGAAAGAAAACACCAACTTTACTATGCATCAACACACAACAAAACTACTAGAAAAATACTCTATAATTCACCACCGAGAGACTGAAAGATATAAGGTAATATATTTCTGATGCGTAAATCCATCAAAGGTTCATATCGAGCTAATTCTTAACCAACGATGAAGTAAGAATATTTAGTAAAAGCGAGATGAAGTATGTTTGGCCAGCTAGCGAGAGAGAGAGCCTGGAGTGATGCATAATGTAGAGTACACGGCACGAGAGGGGGTAGGCAGGGGGGGAGGGAGCAAGACCATCAGGAGGGACCACCCGACTGAGAGGGAGGGAGGGAACAAGACCATCAGGAGGGACCACCCGACTGAGAGGGAGGGAAGGAACAAGACCATAAGAAGGGACCATAGGGAAGGGAGGGAAGGAGGGAAGGAACAAGTCCACCAGGAGGGAGAGAATATGATAGGGGAGTTTGGGAAGGGAGCCGAAGATGTTAACTGGACACCTGCAAGTATAAAGTGGGGAGTAAGGAGTAGTGGTGAAAGGAAGGGAGGGAGGTTATTGGGAAGGAGGGGACAGGATGAAGGATAGAACTGTGCAAACGTAGATGGTTACAGATATAGAAGGAACGGAAGTGATGGAGGTAATCAATATAAATAAGATGGAGAATACTTAAAATGTAATGATGGTGGATGTAGAGAAATTTTTGAATAACGCTGGAAGAGAGAGAAAAGAGAATAAATGAAGGGTGTAAGAAATAATAAAGAAGGTTAAAGAATATGGAAACAGATAGAAACAAGGCGAGTGGTGGGTGAGAGAATGAAAAACTGGTTATATTGGTCATTAATTATTATTATTATTATTATTACAATACTAGTTAGGTGTTGTGCTAGACATTGACTAAGATGAGAGGGTCTTAGGCCAGTCTTCCCCGTGCTAAGTCTCTCCCACAGCTACTGGGTGTCCTCCCTTCATCCCAACACAGCTACTTTTCTCCTAGCTGAGTGAGGATTCGTTTAGTCATATGCTGAGATGTGAGAGTTATTAGAGAGAGAGAAGGGAAGGAGATAAATGAGTAATAATTATTATGTCAGGGAGGAGAGACGAAGGCTTCCCTTTCCTTGAGTCTATCAGTAGTGTTTAGGATTATGTAGACAAGGAGGTGTAGGACTCTGGATACAAAGGGCGTAGAATTCTGGATATATGGAGATGTAGGATTCTGGATACAAGGAGGTGTAGGATTCTGGATACAAGGAAGTGCAGAATCTAGATACAAGAGATGTAGGATTCTGTAGACAAGGAGGTGTAGGATTCTGGATACAAGGGATGTAGAATTCTGTTGACAAGGAAGTGTAGGATTCTAGATACAAGAGATAAAGGATTCTGTAGACAAGGGGTGTAGGATTCTGGATACAAGGACGTGTAGCAATCAGGATATAAGGAGATGTAGGATTCTGTAGACAAGGACGTGTGGGGTTCTGGATATAAGGATGTCTAGGATTCCCAATATAAGGCATAGGACAGCAACCAAGGATCAGGGAGTCTCTCAGCCCGTTACTCACCTGCCCTGACCATTTTCCACTCATTAAGACCGTCATTAAGGTGAAATATGTGATAAATCCACGACGATATAATTATGCTCTTTACTTGACCCCTGGGATAGAGAAATCTAATACCAGTTCACTAACCACTAGGCCACTGCATTTTGCTTATGCTTATATATGCCTGTATTTGAATCAGAACTCCATATAATGATCTAACTAAGGCTATGGGTGTTTATCATTATCCAGTTTCTTTAATTCCAGGAGTGTACACTAATAGGACACAAATATCGTGAAGCTTTACATATACATTGTGAAGCAACTTATTCATCTTCTTATTTGCATTACCACAATGAAAAAAAAATGTAAAGCGGAATAACATTAAACAATATTTGGTGTTCAAAAATATAAACTACAGAAGGCTAGGTAGTGTTGGCTGTAGATCTGAGGGTAATTTCCTCCTTTCTCAACATTCTTATTAAAGTGTTTTAAACGTATACAACAATATGTTTTTTGTTATACATTCACATCGTCCTTTCATAAGAACCTACATACATACATACATACATACTACTGATCCTTGATATTACTCTAAACGTTATGAAACTACATAATATAATATATAGAAATTAACGATAACGATCACTTAATCATTTTCAGCTGCAGCTTCTCTAACTTTGCAACAGTTAATTATGCTAATATTTGAAGCAACAATAAAAGACTAATGTTCAGCTATAGTTTTAATAAACTAAAAAGGTTGTTGGAGGATTTTAATTGTCGTCAATAATTTTGTATATATACATAACATTTCCAACGATTCTTTCTATTAATAATATTCTTGATGGTTTGTGAGAAATGAATCATGCTGAGATAATTAATAATTGTGAAATTATGTTGTAAATCGTAAAAAAATCAGTAAACGAGTAAATAATAATAATAAAAATAATAACAAAGCTGCAGAAATACATTAGACACAAACAGTGCTTCATAAGAACTATAGTTTTTCATATTGTTGTGTATCATTAAGCTGCCTCATAGATAATTTATGTAGACCGTGTAACAATATCCTCCTGAACAATAGAAAAACTGAACAAATTAACAAGAGACTTTAGTATATATATATTTAGAAGACTGATAATATTAGCTAAGACGAAATAATGTGAAAACTATTTTACAATATTGGAAAACTGATAACTAACGAACTATAGTAGGAGTATAAACATTTTATTTATTTATTTGCTATGGATTACGTCAGGTATGAGTTAATGATCAATGAAAGAATTAATAAGAGGAATATATAAATAAAAGAGTTATATGAAGAGTAACAAATAAACAGGCAGAATAGATAGATAAATATGTAGTTATGTGAATGGATGGATAGATAGATAGAATCAGAGTTATAAACAGATATATGAACAAATAGAAAATTAGAATATCATACAGATAAAAGAATTAAGTACATATTTTATTCGCTTATAATACCTTACACAACAGATTAAATGTAACTTGTCGTCTTTTGCTTCAACTTTAGTTAACTTCTACTACAATACATAAAGCTCTTAATTAATAATATTTCAGTAACACATAACCGACTTCATGTCAGTTCAACGTGCTCTCTCTCTCTCTCTCTCTCTCTCTCTCTCTCTCTCTCTCTCTCAAAGGTTAGCTGTAGGGTCAACACTGTAGGTACTTCATGGTGGTGTGACACAGGGGAGGAGTTGGAGTGGGGCTAACTAACTCATACTGTAGCTCCTGGTTAGTTAGTATCATTAACCTATGAACCATAACCTACACAGTATGAAGACAGTGAAGAACGTTGTGTAAGAGTCCGCTGGCGTTTTAATGCTTAATCGGACGTGTTGGTTATACAAATTATGCCGGGTTGTTATATGACGGTGAATAATTAAGTCTGTTTTTTTCTTTCTTTTACAGAGAGATTGTCTCATGAGAGGATCCGATACATGGTTACTGTGATTACTTCTTCATGTCTCCGTACTCAAGGTTAGTTAACAATAATGAAGTTGGATATTTTCACTTTTGGGGGGGGGGGGGGTGGCTTGGTGTTTGAGACCTGAAGGCGCTCTACCTGGCTCCATCTTCCTCTGATAATTTTGCTTTATTTATTTTGCTCTATATCTGTTTTGTTTGTTATCACTGTGAGAATGATTGAATGGCAGTGATTAATGAGTGACTCGGTGCATGTGTGTGCGTGCGTGTACGCTCTCCTCTTCAGGTGCCCCGTTGAATCGCACCTATAAGGACCTGTGTTCATATTGGGCATTCATGATGTACACTTGGAAGATAAAACACACACACACACACACACACACACACACACACACAAAACAGTCTACCTTCAATAAAACACTGCCGACATGCATGACCAAACAAGTACCTATGAGTGGTACTCCTTTGAACTGGACTGACTCGTACTCAACGAGAAGAGAGACAGAAAAAAAATACTCCTGTGACTTGACATGTTCCTCCAAATGACCTTAATTGTACTGACCTCCACCCAGGCTGCTCGAGTAATTTTCCCGATGTGAACAGCGCACCTGCGGCTGACCGACGCAAGTGTTAGTGGCCATTTAATGAACTTTTTCACACCCGCGAAGATCAGCGGAAGGTGTCAAGACAGAACACGCTCCTGGCACCTGAGACGACCCGGGGTCTATCTATCGGTCGTGTTGCAAGGTATAGATAGATAGATATATGGATATTTATTCGGTAGAATCTTCATACAATTTTACGCCAAAGCTGCGTGTATATAGGTAATGTAAGTGTACATCATACATAGATAGTGCGGGCATACAAACAATGATAAACAGTAAATCGATACGACTTAGGATATCAAAGTCATCGGGGACATAAACTGCTAAGGTAATTACTTATCAACAGGTCTCATATGAATACTACCTCGTCTACCTGTGTTAGATTGCTTTATTGTGGTTGTTATCGATAACTAAGGGGACAAAGTGTCACTGATAGAGGAGATATAAATAAGTGATGGTTCTCAACACTCAGTCTAGATGCTTCTGCAGTGCAGGTCCATCAACAAGACGCCAAGACTATTCGTTCACTTAGCACAGGTTTAGAAACACAATTAACATACGTAATATGTCTCAAAGATTGTCTGTGTTAATTTTGTACATAACACAAGATGATATTTATATGATAGGAGAATAATATTGATGTCTGTGAAGTTATATACATCTCCCAAACTCACTTCGATTTCTGTACATAAGTTCAGGAATTCCGGATTAGCATGACACTTAGTTTTAGGAGCGAAGACTCATTCTGAACGTCCTCTTTTACGTACACACACACACACACACACACACACACACACACACACACACACACACAGTATCGTATCAGTACCGAACCCCTGATATGACCCCTTAAATACATGCACATACTGGCACTGAGTCAATCTAGTGTCCCAAACCGTAAAGAGCGCCAGTGCAGGCAGAAGTCTACTGGAGGCTCATCCAACGTAACTCCCAGATGCGTGTTATTGTCCAATGGATGAGAACGCCTGGCGCTGTTGATTGCTACTGCTGGCGCCGAGTCACAGAGGAGACGTTGACAATCCTCCCGTCTTCTGAACTGTATACCTGTAACAAATTAACTCACTCCAATTACCTGTGTTGTCTTGCTGTTAACTCTTCCATCTGATTCCGTCACATCTCAAGACTTGTCTCCCAGCATCGTAATAACAGATATTCTAAAATAAACAAGCTTGGTGAAATGGGAATCTTTTACATTTTCTTAATACTTGATATGAGACAAAAAATGGATATTCAAGAATTTTGGGGTGTTAGGTGTAGTGTAGGTGTTAGGTGTAAGGGATGTGTGAGGGTGGAGGAAAGATGTAAGGGTGAAGTGGATGTGTTGGGTGTAGGGGAAGTGTAAGTAAGGAAGGTGTTATGGTGTAAGGAAGATATTATGGTGTAAAAGGTAAGCGTTTAAGGGTACATCTCACTGTACGTTTCCACCGTCCATAACATAATGTTTCCTCAACTTAATACACGGTAGATTTTAAGGTCAAAAAGCGAGGTGCCAGGTGTCGTTATTTACACCTGTTGAATCATTAAGGCGATCCAAGTGTATGTCTCCCCTGAGAGTCTGTGGCATCATCTACAAGAAGAAAAATTGATGGGAGAGAGTCTTTGTATATCCTTGACTGACGTGGTGTACCTTAATGTTATATAGCTTCAGCTGGGCCCCGATATATCTGACCTTTTAAGAACGTGGATGACATGGTATACCGCTTGTGTATAAGTCAGGTGACGATTTACAAATACAGTGATGGGAGTTGGGTGTCTTGTGGAATCTTTTGTTTAATTATTATTATTATTATTTATTATTATTATTATTATTATTATTATTATTATTATTATTATATTAAATGCAGTATGCCCCACTGGAAAAGCAATTGGGTATAAATTATAAACTTGTGATATTCATTATACTGTATCACACCAGCGGATGAATAAATAAAATAGATGTAATAGATTAGCACAATTGTAGGGTCCATAGTACAAGTAGTGTTACATACAGCAACTTGTCAAAACCATCATAGCTCAGGAAGAGATCTATGAAATTACTACATTGTCTCACTATAAGGCAAGTTCTGATAGTTAGGTTCTTGGTATAACATCGATATAGGGATACACATAGGGAGGATATATAGTGACTAAGGGAGGTTGGTAGTGTTTGTGTACTCAGTCATGCGGCTACCATTGACCCTCCTTCCCCCCTTACCCTATCCTCCCCTCACCTCACCCTTCTCTTTATCAGCACAGGTATACAAGCGAGTAATTTGCCTCCCTTTCAGGTGTTTCCTTCATCTGAATTTCCCCTCCTCGGCCAGTCCTTGTCGGGCTCCTTGGTGTGTCAACATGCAGACTCGCTACTACGTACATCTGCTTACCCAAGCAAGCTGTCTGCCACTCCCAAGATTCTCTCATTCATGTCTTCTTCATTCTCAGTCTCGGGACCTCCTGCCATGAGGCGAGGGGGAGAAGATGGCCATGAATCTTTAACTGGGAGGAGATGTTGGCGAGGTCTGAGGAGGTATATCACCGTCTTAGCAGGGTTGTTAAGGTGGGGGAGGAGGAGGGAGCGGGAGAGAGGGATGGCTGGGTCACTCTCACTGTGGGTGTATGATCGGTGTGTTTAGGGAATCATAACCTTAGCATTTCATGGAGATTATTGTATGGTGTACAGGATACAGGAGAGATGAGCCTATACATATTTGTTTAATCTCTCTCTCTCTCTCTCTCTATATATATATATATATATATATACTTCATTTTTAGTCCATTTAACACGCGGACTTTGAACATATAATCAACGACCTCACCAGCAAGGAATCGAACCCTCGACCTACTGGGTGTGACTAGGGAACGCTTACCGGCTAGGCCACAAGGACACTAAAAGCAGTTCTAGACTCTGTTATATTTCACACAAAGCCTGTTCATCGAGCTGATGGCGCCGTGAACCTCAATGGGAAACTGCCCGTGCCTCTTATGTGGTGTCAGTAGCATTTTACCGAATCCAGCTGGTATGAAACGCGAGGTACATATATATACTTCATTTTTAGTCCATTTAACACGCGGACTTTGAACATATAATCAACGACCTCACCAGCAAGGAATCGAACCCTCGACCTACTGGGTGTGACTAGGGAACGCTTACCGGCTAGGCCACAAGGACACTAAAAGCAGTTCTAGACTCTGTTATATTTCACACAAAGCCTGTTCATCGAGCTGATGGCGCCGTGAACCTCAATGGGAAACTGCCCGTGCCTCTTATGTGGTGTCAGTAGCATTTTACCGAATCCAGCTGGTATGAAACGCGAGGTACATATATATACTTCATTTTTAGTCCATTTAACACGCGGACTTTGAACATATAATCAACGACCTCACCAGCAAGGAATCGAACCCTCGACCTACTGGGTGTGACTAGGGAACGCTTACCGGCTAGGCCACAAGGACACTAAAAGCAGTTCTAGACTCTGTTATATTTCACACAAAGCCTGTTCAT
The DNA here is from genome assembly GCA_958450375.1 of Homarus gammarus. Taxonomy (NCBI): domain Eukaryota; kingdom Metazoa; phylum Arthropoda; class Malacostraca; order Decapoda; family Nephropidae; genus Homarus; species Homarus gammarus. The sequence continues at coordinate 23,812 of CAUDMG010001188.1, read as the reverse complement.
CGAGCTGATGGCGCCGTGAACCTCAGTGGGAAACTGCCCGTGCCTCTTATGTGGTGTCAGTAGCATTTTACCGAATCCAGCTGGTATGAAACGCGAGGTACATATATATACTTCATTTTTAGTCCATTTAACACGCGGACTTTGAACATATAATCAACGACCTCACCAGCAAGGAATCGAACCCTCGACCTACTGGGTGTGACTAGGGAACGCTTACCGGCTAGGCCACAAGGACACTAAAAGCAGTTCTAGACTCTGTTATATTTCACACAAAGCCTGTTCATCGAGCTGATGGCGCCGTGAACCTCAATGGGAAACTGCCCGTGCCTCTTATGTGGTGTCAGTAGCATTTTACCGAATCCAGCTGGTATGAAACGCGAGGTTTCATACCCAGTAGGTCGAGGGTTCGATTCCTTGCTGGTGAGGTCGTTGATTTTATGTTCAAAGTCCGCGTGTTAAATGGACTAAAAATGAAGTATATATATGTACCTCGCGTTTCATACCAGCTGGATTCGGTAAAATGCTACTGACACCACATAAGAGGCACGGGCAGTTTCCCATTGAGGTTCACGGCGCCATCAGCTCGATGAACAGGCTTTGTGTGAAATATAACAGAGTCTAGAACTGCTTTTAGTGTCCTTGTGGCCTAGCCGGTAAGCGTTCCCTAGTCACACCCAGTAGGTCGAGGGTTCGATTCCTTGCTGGTGAGGTCGTTGATTATATGTTCAAAGTCCGCGTGTTAAATGGACTAAAAATGAAGTATATATATGTACCTCGCGTTTCATACCAGCTGGATTCGGTAAAATGCTACTGACACCACATAAGAGGCACGGGCAGTTTCCCATTGAGGTTCACGGCGCCATCAGCTCGATGAACAGGCTTTGTGTGAAATATAACAGAGTCTAGAACTGCTTTTAGTGTCCTTGTGGCCTAGCCGGTAAGCGTTCCCTAGTCACACCCAGTAGGTCGAGGGTTCGATTCCTTGCTGGTGAGGTCGTTGATTATATGTTCAAAGTCCGCGTGTTAAATGGACTAAAAATGAAGTATATATATGTACCTCGCGTTTCATACCAGCTGGATTCGGTAAAATGCTACTGACACCACATAAGAGGCACGGGCAGTTTCCCATTGAGGTTCACGGCGCCATCAGCTCGATGAACAGGCTTTGTGTGAAATATAACAGAGTCTAGAACTGCTTTTAGTGTCCTTGTGGCCTAGCCGGTAAGCGTTCCCTAGTCACACCCAGTAGGTCGAGGGTTCGATTCCTTGCTGGTGAGGTCGTTGATTATATATATATATATATATATATGTATATATAAATATATATATATACACTGTATGTGTGTATACAGTATATGCTAACACATACTCTCACCTGACCACATCACCCCCTCTTGTCACTCCACCTCATCCCCTCCCTCCCTGCTCCTCATTCCCCACCCTCGCTCCACCTTCCCTCTCCATACCAGCTCTTCCCCCAGGCCGTGACCTCCTCTTGTCAGTGGTCGCTGTTAAAGAGTTATAACCTGGATGTGGAGAATGCAGGAGTTGCCTTAACCATTATTTAGCGCTGGTCTCGGCTTCCCGCTGGTTAATGTTGGTTAACCTTCAACCCCCTCACTCCAGTTTTAACATTTATACTTTATTAACGTTGACTGCACCTCCGTAGAATAAGGTTAGGCGTTGTTGTTAGACATTTTCCTTGGTGTCATCCTCTATACATGAGCGAGTGTTATTGTTTGATCTGGGAACGTGTGTAGTCTGGTACATGTGTGTGTGTGTGTGTGTGTGTGTGTGTTTGGCAAAGTTTCATGATTTAAATGACCATACGACCATACAAACATGCAAAAAGGTAGAACATATATTCGATTTTTTTTGTGTTTGTAAAAGACGAAACAAATTGAAGTGTCACCATACTTACAGTTACTAATGCGATGACCTTACCCGATATATTATCAGAATTGTTAAAGGTTCTAAAGCTCGAGGAACTGAAGTCTTGGTGGGAACTAAGTCTTATATGGCAGGAACTGAAGTCTTGGTGGGAACTGAGTCTTATATGGCAGGAACTGAAGTTTTATATGGCAGGAACTGAAGTTTTATATGGCAGGAACTGAAGTTTTATATGGCAGGAACTGAAGTCTTAAAGGCGAAAACAATTGGTTTATTATTTCATGATAATTTCAATCTTCTCTCTCTTCTTCATTCCTCTCACTCCCTCTCGTCTCTAACTCCCTGTCTCCCACTCCCTCTCAATCCCTACCTATCAATTCGTCAAACTCCTTCTAAATTCTTCACTATTCAGTATCACAATCCCCACACCCTATTCCCTCTCAAATACCCATCTCCAACTCCCCTCAATCTTACACTCCCCCCACTCACTCTGAATCCCCTCTCTTAATAAGTAACGGACCCACTCACTCTTAACTCCCACTTCTCTGCCCACTTCTCTGCCCTCACTCCATTGCAATATCTCCCCCTCAATACCCCTATCTCTCACCCTCACTACCACTTCCCCACCCTCCCTCCCCCTCTTTCCTACACTCTTCCCTCCCTCTCCTCCCCCCCAACCCCTCACCCTTCACGCCTACGCTGCGCCTTTGAGCCAAACAGGGGGTGTGTATGTCCAGCATTGGCAACAGTGGGTCTTCAGTGGTTGGTCTGGCGTTGGCAACAGTGTGTCTTCAGTGACCGGTCCGGCGCACGTCAACGACCATTCCGTCTCAAGTTGGGAAGCACAAGTTGCATTAGGGCAGACCTAACCATAATAGCCAGCCCAGATAGCATCACTAGGGGAGAGAGAGGGGGAGAGGAGAGTAGGAGGATAGGGAGTGGAGGATGAAGGGAGGTGTGAGAGAGGATGGGGAGTGGGGGATGAAGGGAGGTGTGGGGAGTGAAGGATGGAGGGAGGTGTGGGGAGTGAAGGATGGAGGGAGGTGTGGGAGAGGATGGGGAGTGGGGGATGAAGGGAGGTGTGGGGAGTGAAGGATGGAGGGAGGTGTGGGGAGTGACGGATGGAGGGAGGTGTGGGGAGTGAAGGATGGAGGGAGGTGTGGGGAGTGAAGGATGGAGGGAGGTGTGGGAGAGGATGGGGAGTGAAGGATAGAGGGAGGTGTGGGAGAGGATGGGGAGTGGGGGATGGAGGGAGGTGTGGGGAGTGAAGGATGGAGGGAGGTGTGGGGAGTGACGGATGGAGGGAGGTGTGGGGAGTGAAGGATGGAGGGAGGTGTGGGAGAGGATGGGGAGTGAAGGATGGAGGGAGGTGTGGGAGAGGATGGGGAGTGAAGGATGGAGGGAGGTGTGGGAGAGGATGGGGAGTGACGGATGGAGGGAGGTGTGGGGAGTGAAGGATGGAGGGAGGTGTGGGAGAGGATGGGGAGTGGGGGATGAGGGAGGTGTGGGGAGTGAAGGATGGAGGGAGGTGTGGGGAGTGAAGGATGGAGGGAGGTGTGGGGAGTGAAGGATGGAGGGAGGTGTGGGGAGTGAAGGATGGAGGGAGGTGTGGGGAGTGAAGGATGGAGGGAGGTGTGGGGAGTGAAGGATGGAGGGAGGTGTGGGAGAGGATGGGGAGTGGGGGATGAAGGGAGGTGTGGGGAGTGAAGGATGGAGGGAGGTGTGGGGAGTGACGGATGGAGGGAGGTGTGGGAGAGGATGGGGAGTGGGAGATGAAGGGAGGTGTGGGGAGTGAAGGATGGAGGGAGGTGTGGGGAGTGACGGATGGAGGGAGGTGAGGGGAGTGAAGGATGGAGGGAGGTGTGGGGAGTGAAGGATGGAGGGAGGTGTGGGAGAGGATGGGGAGTGAAGGATGGAGGGAGGTGTGGGGAGTGATGGATGGAGGGAGGTGTGGGGAGTGACGGATGGAGGGAGGTGTGGGGAGTGACGGATGGAGGGAGGTGTGGGGAGTGACGGATGGAGGGAGGTGTGGGGAGTGAAGGATGGAGGGAGGTGTGGGAGAGGAGGGGAGTGGGGGATGAAGGGAGGTGTGGGGAGTGAAGGATGGAGGGAGGTGTGGGGAGTGAAGGATGGAGGGAGGTGTGGGAGAGGATGGCGAGTGGGAGATGAAGGGAGGTGTGGGGAGTGAAGGATGGAGGGAGGTGTGGGGAGTGACGGATGGAGGGAGGTGTGGGGAGTGAAGGATGGAGGGAGGTGTGGGGAGTGAGGGATGGAGGGAGGTGTGGGGAGTGAAGGATGGAGGGAGGTGTGGGGAGTGAAGGATGGAGGGAGGTGTGGGGAGTGAAGGATAGAGGGAGGTGTGGGAGAGGATGGGGAGTGAAGGATGGAGGGAGGTGTGAGGAGTGAAGGACGGAGGGAGGTGTGGGAGAGGATGGGGAGTGAAGGATGGGGGGAGGTGTAGGAGAGGATGGGGAGTGGGGGATGCAGGAAGGTGTGGGGAGTGAAGGATGGAGGGAGGTGTGGGGAGTGACGGATGGAGGGAGGTGTGGGGAGTGAAGGATGGAGGGAGGTGTGGGGAGTGAAGGATGGAGGGAGGTGTGGGAGAGGATGGGGAGTGAAGGAAGGAGGGAGGTGTGGGAGAAGATGGGGAGTGAAGGATGGAGGGAGGTGTGGGAGAGGATGGGGAGTGAAGGATGGAGGGAGGTGTGGGAGAGGATGGGGAGTGAAGGATGGAGGGAGGTGTGGGGAGTGAAGGACGGAGGGAGGTGTGGGAGAGGATGGGGAGTGGGGGATGGAGGGAGGTGTGGGAGAGGATGGGGAGTGAAGGATGGAGGGAGGTGTGGGGAGTGAAGGATGGAGGGAGGTGTGGGAGAGGATGGGGAGTGGGGGATGAAGGGAGGTGTGGGGAGTGAAGGATGGAGGGAGGTGTGGGGAGTGACGGATGGAGGGAGGTGTGGGAGAGGATGGCGAGTGGGAGATGAAGGGAGGTGTGGGGAGTGAAGGATGGAGGGAGGTGTGGGGAGTGACGGATGGAGGGAGGTGTGGGGAGTGAAGGATGGAGGGAGGTGTGGGGAGTGAAGGATGGAGGGAGGTGTGGGAGAGGATGGGGAGTGAAGGATGGAGGGAGGTGTGGGGAGTGATGGATGGAGGGAGGTGTGGGGAGTGACGGATGGAGGGAGGTGTGGGGAGTGACGGATGGAGGGAGGTGTGGGGAGTGACGGATGGAGGGAGGTGTGGGGAGTGAAGGATGGAGGGAGGTGTGGGGAGTGAAGGATGGAGGGAGGTGTGGGAGAGGATGGGGAGTGAAGGATGGAGGGAGGTGTGAGGAGTGAAGGACGGAGGGAGGTGTGGGGAGTGAAGGATGGAGGGAGGTGTGGGGAGTGAAGGATGGAGGGAGGTGTGGGGAGTGAAGGATGGAGGGAGGTGTGGGGAGTGAAGGATGGAGGGAGGTGTGGGGAGTGAAGGATGGAGGGAGGTGTGGGAGAGGATGGGGAGTGGGGGATGAAGGGAGGTGTGGGGAGTGAAGGATGGAGGGAGGTGTGGGGAGTGACGGATGGAGGGAGGTGTGGGAGAGGATGGGGAGTGGGAGATGAAGGGAGGTGTGGGGAGTGAAGGATGGAGGGAGGTGTGGGGAGTGACGGATGGAGGGAGGTGTGGGGAGTGAAGGATGGAGGGAGGTGTGGGGAGTGAAGGATGGAGGGAGGTGTGGGAGAGGATGGGGAGTGAAGGATGGAGGGAGGTGTGGGGAGTGATGGATGGAGGGAGGTGTGGGGAGTGACGGATGGAGGGAGGTGTGGGGAGTGACGGATGGAGGGAGGTGTGGGGAGTGACGGATGGAGGGAGGTGTGGGGAGTGAAGGATGGAGGGAGGTGTGGGAGAGGATGGGGAGTGGGGGATGAAGGGAGGTGTGGGGAGTGAAGGATGGAGGGAGGTGTGGGGAGTGAAGGATGGAGGGAGGTGTGGGGAGTGAAGGATGGAGGGAGGTGTGGGGAGTGAAGGATGGAGGGAGGTGTGGGGAGTGATGGATGGAGGGAGGTGTGGGGAGTGAAGGATGGAGGGAGGTGTGGGGAGTGAGGGATGGAGGGAGGTGTGGGAGAGGATGGGGAGTGAAGGATGGAGGGAGGTGTGGGGAGTGATGGATGGAGGGAGGTGTGGGGAGTGACGGATGGAGGGAGGTGTGGGGAGTGACGGATGGAGGGAGGTGTGGGGAGTGACGGATGGAGGGAGGTGTGGGGAGTGAAGGATGGAGGGAGGTGTGGGGAGTGAAGGATGGAGGGAGGTGTGGGGAGTGAAGGATGGAGGGAGGTGTGGGAGAGGATGGGGAGTGAAGGATGGAGGGAGGTGTGAGGAGTGAAGGATGGAGGGAGGTGTGGGGAGTGAAGGATGGAGGGAGGTGTGGGGAGTGAAGGATGGAGGGAGGTGTGGGGAGTGAAGGATGGAGGGAGGTGTGGGGAGTGAAGGATGGAGGGAGGTGTGGGGAGTGAAGGATGGAGGGAGGTGTGGGAGAGGATGGGAGTGGGGATGAAGGGAGGTGTGGGGAGTGAAGGATGGAGGGAGGTGTGGGGAGTGACGGATGGAGGGAGGTGTGGGAGAGGATGGGGAGTGGGAGATGAAGGGAGGTGTGGGGAGTGAAGGATGGAGGGAGGTGTGGGGAGTGACGGATGGAGGGAGGTGTGGGGAGTGAAGGATGGAGGGAGGTGTGGGGAGTGAAGGATGGAGGGAGGTGTGGGAGAGGATGGGGAGTGAAGGATGGAGGGAGGTGTGGGGAGTGATGGATGGAGGGAGGTGTGGGGAGTGACGGATGGAGGGAGGTGTGGGGAGTGACGGATGGAGGGAGGTGTGGGGAGTGACGGATGGAGGGAGGTGTGGGGAGTGAAGGATGGAGGGAGGTGTGGGGAGTGAAGGATGGAGTGAGGTGTGGGAGAGGATGGGGAGTGAAGGATGGAGGGAGGTGTGAGGAGTGAAGGACGGAGGGAGGTGTGGGGAGTGAAGGATGGAGGGAGGTGTGGGGAGTGAAGGATGGAGGGAGGTGTGGGGAGTGAAGGATGGAGGGAGGTGTGGGGAGTGAAGGATGGAGGGAGGTGTGGGGAGTGAAGGATGGAGGGAGGTGTGGGGAGTGAAGGATAGATGGAGGTGTGGGGAGTGGGGGATGAAGGGAGGTTGGGGAGTGAAGGATGGAGGGAGGTGTGGGGAGTCAAGGATGGAGTGAGGTGTGGGAGAGGATGGGGAGTGAAGGATGGAGGGAGGTGTGGGGAGTGGGGGATGAAGGGAGGTTGGGGAGTGAAGGATGGAGGGAGGTGTGGGGAGTGAAGGATGGAGGGAGGTGTGGGGAGTGAAGGATGGAGGGAGGTGTGGGGAGTGAAGGATGGAGGGAGGTGTGGGGAGTGAAGGATGGAGGGAGGTGTGGGGAGTGAAGGATGGAGGGAGGTGTGGGGAGTGAAGGATGGAGGGAGGTGTGGGGAGTGAAGGATGGAGGGAGGTGTGGGGAGTGAAGGATGGAGGGAGGTGTGGGAGAGGATGGGGAGTGAAGGATGGAGGGAGGTGTGGGGAGTGAAGGATGGAGGGAGGTGTGGGAGAGGATGGGGAGTGAAGGATGGAGGGAGGTGTGGGAGAGGATGGGGAGTGGAGGATGGAGGGAGGTGTGGGGAGTGAAGGATGGAGGGAGGTGTGGGGAGTGACGGATGGAGGGAGGTGTGGGGAGTGAAGGATGGAGGGAGGTGGGAGAGGATGGGGAGTGAAGGATGGAGGGAGGTGTGGGGAGTGAAGGATGGAGGGAGGTGTGGGGAGTGAAGGATGGAGGGAGGTGTGGGAGAGGATGGGGAGTGGGGGATGGAGGGAGGTGTGGGAGAGGATGGGGAGTGAAGGATGGAGGGAGGTGTGGGGAGTGAAGGATGGAGGGAGGTGTGGGAGAGGATGGGGAGTGGGGGATGAAGGGAGGTGTGGGGAGTGAAGGATGGAGGGAGGTGTGGGAGAGGATGGGGAGTGGGAGATGAAGGGAGGTGTGGGGAGTGAAGGATGGAGGGAGGTGTGGGGAGTGACGGATGGAGGGAGGTGTGGGGAGTGAAGGATGGAGGGAGGTGTGGGGAGTGACGGATGGAGGGAGGTGTGGGGAGTGAAGGATGGAGGGAGGTGTGGGGAGTGAAGGATGGAGTGAGGTGTGGGAGAGGATGGGGAGTGAAGGATGGAGGGAGGTGTGGGGAGTGAAGGATGGAGGGAGGTGTGGGGAGTGAAGGATGGAGGGAGGTGTGGGGAGTGAAGGATGGAGGGAGGTGTGGGAGGTGGGGAGTGAAGGATGGAGGGAGGTGTGGGGAGTGAAGGATGGAGGGAGGTTGGGGAGTGAAGGATGGAGGGAGGTGTGGGGAGTGAAGGATGGAGGGAGGTGTGGGGAGTGAAGGATGGAGGGAGGTGTGGGGAGTGAAGGATGGAGGGAGGTGTGGGAGAGGATGGGGAGTGGTGGATGAGAGGGAGGTGTGGGGAGTGATGGATGGAGGGAGGTGTGGGAGAGGATGGGGCGTGGGAGATGGAGGGAGGTGTGGGGAGTGAAGGATGGAGGGAGGTGTGGGGAGTGACGGATGGAGGGAGGTGTGGGGAGTGACGGATGGAGGGAGGTGTGGGGAGTGAAGGATGGAGGGAGGTGTGGGGAGTGAAGGATGGAGGGAGGTGTGGGGAGTGAAGGATGGAGGGAGGTGTGGGAGAGGATGGGGAGTGAAGGATGGAGGGAGGTGTGGGGAGTGAAGGATGGAGGGAGGTGTGGGGAGTGAAGGATGGAGGGAGGTGTGGGGAGTGAAGGATGGAGGGAGGTGTGGGAGAGGATGGGGAGTGAAGGATGGAGGGAGGTGTGGGGAGTGAAGGATGGAGGGAGGTGTGGGGAGTGAAGGATGGAGGGAGGTGTGGGGAGTGAAGGATGGAGGGAGGTGTGGGGAGTGAAGGATGGAGGGAGGTGTGGGGAGTGAAGGATGGAGGGAGGTGTGGGGAGTGAAGGATGGAGGGAGGTGTGGGGAGTGAAGGATGGAGGGAGGTGTGGGGAGTGAAGGATGGAGGGAGGTGTGGGGAGTGGAGGATGAAGGGAGGTTGGGGAGTGAAGGATGGAGGGAGGTGTGGGGAGTGAAGGATGGAGGGAGGTGTGGGAGAGGATGGGGAGTGAAGGATGGAGGGAGGTGTGGGGAGTGGGGGATGAAGGGAGGTTGGGGAGTGAAGGATGGAGGGAGGTGTGGGGAGTGAAGGATGGAGGGAGGTGTGGGGAGTGAAGGATGGAGGGAGGTGTGGGGAGTGAAGGATGGAGGGAGGTGTGGGGAGTGAAGGATGGAGGGAGGTGTGGGGAGTGAAGGATGGAGGGAGGTGTGGGGAGTGAAGGATGGTGGGAGGTGTGGGAGAGGATAGGGAGTGGGGATGAAGGGAGGTGTGGGGAGTGAAGGATGGAGGGAGGTGTGGGGAGTGAAGGATGGAGGGAGGTGTGGGGAGTGAAGGATGGAGGGAGGTGTGGGGAGTGAAGGATGGAGGGAGGTGTGGGAGAGGATGGGAGTGAGGATGAGGGAGGTGTGGGAGAGGATGGGGAGTGGGGGATGGAGGGAGGTGTGGGGAGTGAAGGATGGAGGGAGGTGTGGGGAGTGACGGATGGAGGGAGGTGTGGGGAGTGAAGGATGGAGGGAGGTGTGGGGAGTGAAGGATGGAGGGAGGTGTGGGGAGTGAAGGATGGAGGGAGGTGTGGGAGAGGATGGGGAGTGGGGGATGGAGGGAGGTGTGGGGAGTGAAGGATGGAGGGAGGTGTGGGGAGTGAAGGATGGAGGGAGGTGTGGGGAGTGAAGGATGGAGGGAGGTGTGGGGAGTGAAGGATGGAGGGAGGTGTGGGGAGTGAAGGATGGAGGGAGGTGTGGGGAGTGAAGGATGGAGGGAGGTGTGGGGAGTGAGGATGGAGGGAGGTGTGGAAGTGAAGGATGGAGGGAGGTGTGGGAGTGAAGGATGGAGGGAGGTGTGGGGAGTGAAGGATGGAGGGAGGTGTGGGGAGTGAAGGATGGAGGGAGGTGTGGGAGAGGATGGGGAGTGAAGGATGGAGGGAGGTGTGGGGAGTGAAGGATGGAGGGAGGTGTGGGGAGTGAAGGATGGAGGGAGGTGTGGGGAGTGAAGGATGGAGGGAGGTGTGGGGAGTGAAGGATGGAGGGAGGTGTGGGGAGTGAAGGATGGAGGGAGGTGTGGGAGAGGATGGGGAGTGGGGGATGAAGGGAGGTGTGGGGAGTGAAGGATGGAGGGAGGTGTGGGGAGTGAAGGATGGAGGGAGGTGTGGGGAGTGAAGGATGGAGGGAGGTGTGGGGAGTGACGGATGGAGGGAGGTGTGGGGAGTGACGGATGGAGGGAGGTGTGGGGAGTGAAGGATGGAGGGAGGTGTGGGGAGTGACGGATGGAGGGAGGTGTGGGGAGTGAAGGATGGAGGGAGGTGTGGGGAGTGAAGGATGGAGGGAGGTGTGGGGAGTGTGGGATGGAGGGAGGTGTGGGGAGTGAAGGATGGAGGGAGGTGTGGGGAGTGAAGGATGGAGGGAGGTGTGGGGAGTGACGGATGGAGGGAGGTGTGGGGAGTGACGGATGGAGGGAGGTGTGGGGAGTGAAGGATGGAGGGAGGTGTGGGGAGTGAAGGATGGAGGGAGGTGTGGAGAGGTGGGGAGTGAAGGATGGAGGGAGGTGTGGGGAGTGAAGGATGGAGGGAGGTGTGGGGAGTGAAGGATGGAGGGAGGTGTGGGGAGTGAAGGATGGAGGGAGGTGTGGGAGAGGATGGGAGTGAAGGATGGAGGGAGGTGTGGGGAGTGAAGGATGGAGGGAGGTGTGGGGAGTGAAGGATGGAGGGAGGTGTGGGGAGTGAAGGATGGAGGGAGGTGTGGGGAGTGAAGGATGGAGGGAGGTGTGGGGAGTGAAGGATGGAGGGAGGTGTGGGGAGGTGAGGGATGGAGGGAGGTGTGGGGAGTGAAGGATGGAGGGAGGTGTGGGAGAGGTGGGAGTGAGGATGGAGGGTGGTGTGGGGAGTGAAGGATGGAGGGAGGTGTGGGGAGTGAAGGATGGAGGGAGGTGTGGGGAGTGAAGGATGGAGGGAGGTGTGGGGAGTGAAGGATGGAGGGAGGTGTGGGGAGTGAAGGATGGAGGGAGGTGTGGGGAGTGAAGGATGGAGGGAGGTGTGGAGAGGATGGGGAGTGAAGGATGGAGGGAGGTGTGGGGAGTGAAGGATGGAGGGAGGTGTGGGGAGTGAAGGATGGAGGGAGGTGTGGGGAGTGAAGGATGGAGGGAGGTGTGGGAGAGGATGGGGAGTGAAGGATGGAGGGAGGTGTGGGGAGTGAAGGATGGAGGGAGGTGTGGGGAGTGAAGGATGGAGGGAGGTGGGGAGTGAGGAGGAGTGGGGAGTGAAGGATGGAGGGAGGTGTGGGGAGTGAAGGATGGAGGGAGGTGTGGGGAGTGAAGGATGGAGGGAGGTGTGGGGAGTGAAGGATGGAGGGAGGTGTGGGGAGTGAAGGATGGAGGGAGGTGTGGGGAGTGAAGGATGGAGGGAGGTGTGGGGAGTGAAGGATGGAGGGAGGTGTGGGGAGTGAAGGATGGAGGGAGGTGTGGGAGAGGATGGGGAGTGAAGGATGGAGGGAGGTGTGGGGAGTGAAGGATGGAGGGAGGTGTGGGGAGTGAAGGATGGAGGGAGGTGTGGGGAGTGAAGGATGGAGGGAGGTGTGGGGAGTGAAGGATGGAGGGAGGTGTGGGGAGTGAAGGATGGAGGGAGGTGTGGGGAGTGAAGGATGGAGGGAGGTGTGGGGAGTGAAGGATGGAGGGAGGTGTGGGGAGTGAAGGATGGAGGGAGGTGTGGGGAGTGAAGGATGGAGGGAGGTGTGGGGAGTGAAGGATGGAGGGAGGTGTGGGAGAGGATGGGGAGTGGGGGATGAAGGGAGGTGTGGGGAGTGAAGGATGGAGGGAGGTGTGGGGAGTGAAGGATGGAGGGAGGTGTGGGGAGTGAAGGATGGAGGGAGGTGTGGGGAGTGAAGGATGGAGGGAGGTGTGGGGAGTGAAGGATGGAGGGAGGTGTGGGGAGTGAAGGATGGAGGGAGGTGTGGGGAGTGACGGATGGAGGGAGGTGTGGGGAGTGAAGGATGGAGGGAGGTGTGGGGAGTGAAGGATAGATGGAGGTGTGGGAGAGGTGGGGAGTGGGGGATGAAGGGAGGTGTGGGGAGTGAAGGATGGAGGGAGGTGTGGGGAGTGAAGGATGGAGGGAGGTGTGGGGAGTGAAGGATGGAGGGAGGTGTGGGGAGTGACGGATGGAGGGAGGTGTGGGGAGTGAAGGATGGAGGGAGGTGTGGGGAGTGAAGGATGGAGGGAGGTGTGGGAGAGGATGGGGAGTGAAGGATGGAGGGAGGTGTGGGGAGTGAAGGATGGAGGGAGGTGTGGGGAGTGAAGGATGGAGGGAGGTGTGGGGAGTGAAGGATGGAGGGAGGTGTGGAGATGGGAGTGAAGGATGGAGGGAGGTGTGGGGAGTGAAGGATGGAGGGAGGTGTGGGGAGTGAAGGATGGAGGGAGGTGTGGGGAGTGAAGGATGGAGGGAGGTGTGGGGAGTGAAGGATGGAGGGAGGTGTGGGGAGTGAAGGATGGAGGGAGGTGTGGGAGAGGATGGGTGGGGGGATGAGGGAGGTGTGGGGAGTGAAGGATGGAGGGAGGTGTGGGAGAGGATGGGGAGTGATGGATGGAGGGAGGTGTGGGGAGTGAAGGATGGAGGGAGGTGTGGGGAGTGACGGATGGAGGGAGGTGTGGGGAGTGAAGGATGGAGGGAGGTGTGGGGAGTGAAGGATGGAGGGAGGTGTGGGGAGTGAAGGATGGAGGGAGGTGTGGGGAGTGAAGGATGGAGGGAGGTGTGGGAGAGGATGGGGAGTGAAGGATGGAGGGAGGTGTGGGGAGTGAAGGATGGAGGGAGGTGTGGGGAGTGAAGGATGGAGGGAGGTGTGGGGAGTGACGGATGGAGGGAGGTGTGGGGAGTGAAGGATGGAGGGAGGTGTGGGGAGTGAAGGATGGAGGGAGGTGTGGGGAGTGAAGGATGGAGGGAGGTGTGGGGAGTGAAGGATGGAGGGAGGTGTGGGAGAGGTGGGGAGTGGGGATGGAGGGAGGTGTGGGGAGTGAAGGATGGAGGGAGGTGTGGGGAGTGAAGGATGGAGGGAGGTGTGGGGAGTGAAGGATGGAGGGAGGTGTGGGGAGTGAAGGATGGAGGGAGGTGTGGGGAGTGAAGGATGGAGGGAGGTGTGGGGAGTGAAGGATGGAGGGAGGTGTGGGGAGTGAAGGATGGAGGGAGGTGTGGGGAGTGAAGGATGGAGGGAGGTGTGGGGAGTGAAGGATGGAGGGAGGTGTGGGGAGTGAAGGATGGAGGGAGGTGTGGGGAGTGAAGGATGGAGGGAGGTGTGGGGAGTGAAGGATGGAGGGAGGTGTGGGGAGTGACGGATGGAGGGAGGTGTGGGGAGTGAAGGATGGAGGGAGGTGTGGGGAGTGAAGGATGGAGGGAGGTGTGGGGAGTGAAGGATGGAGGGAGGTGTGGGGAGTGAAGGATGGAGGGAGGTGTGGGGAGTGAAGGATGGAGGGAGGTGTGGGGAGTGAAGGATGGAGGGAGGTGGGGAGTGAAGGATGGAGGGAGGTGTGGGGAGTGAAGGATGGAGGGAGGTGTGGGGAGTGAAGGATGGAGGGAGGTGTGGGGAGTGAAGGATGGAGGGAGGTGTGGGGAGTGAAGGATGGAGGGAGGTGTGGGGAGTGGAGGATGGAGGGAGGTGTGGGGAGTGAAGGATGGAGGGAGGTGTGGGGAGTGAAGGATGGAGGGAGGTGTGGGAGAGGATGGGGAGTGAAGGATGGAGGGAGGTGTGGGGAGTGAAGGATGGAGGGAGGTGTGGGGAGTGAAGGATGGAGGGAGGTGTGGGGAGTGAAGGATGGAGGGAGGTGTGGGGAGTGAAGGATGGAGGGAGGTGTGGGGAGTGAAGGATGGAGGGAGGTGTGGGGAGTGAAGGATGGAGGGAGGTGTGGGGAGTGAAGGATGGAGGGAGGTGTGGGGAGTGAAGGATGGAGGGAGGTGTGGGGAGTGAAGGATGGAGGGAGGTGTGGGGAGTGAAGGATGGAGGGAGGTGTGGGGAGTGAAGGATGGAGGGAGGTGTGGGGAGTGAAGGATGGAGGGAGGTGTGGGGAGTGAAGGATGGAGGGAGGTGTGGGAGAGGATGGGGAGTGGGGGATGAAGGGAGGTGTGGGGAGTGAAGGATGGAGGGAGGTGTGGGGAGTGACGGATGGAGGGAGGTGTGGGGAGTGAAGGATGGAGGGAGGTGTGGGAGAGGATGGGGAGTGAAGGATGGAGGGAGGTGTGTGAGAGGATGGGGAGTGAAGGATGGAGGGAGGTGTGGGGAGTGAAGGATGGAGGGAGGTGTGGGGAGTGAGGAGGAGTGGGAGGAGGAGGTGTGGGCGGGTGGGGAGTGAAGGATGGAGGGAGGTGTGGGGAGTGAAGGATGGAGGGAGGTGTGGGAGAGGATGGGGAGTGGGGATGGAGGGAGGTGTGGGGAGTGAAGGATGGAGGGAGGTGTGGGAGAGGATGGGGAGTGGGAGGATGAAGGGAGGTGTGGGGAGTGAAGGATGGAGGGAGGTGTGGGGAGTGACGGATGGAGGGAGGTGTGGGGAGTGAAGGATGGAGGGAGGTGTGGGGAGTGACGGATGGAGGGAGGTGTGGGGAGTGAAGGATGGAGGGAGGTGTGGGGAGTGAAGGATGGAGGGAGGTGTGGGAGAGGATGGGGAGTGAAGGATGGAGGGAGGTGTGGGGAGTGAAGGATGGAGGGAGGTGTGGGGAGTGAAGGATGGAGGGAGGTGTGGGGAGTGAAGGATGGAGGGAGGTGTGGGAGAGGATGGGGAGTGAAGGATGGAGGGAGGTGTGGGGAGTGAAGGATGGAGGGAGGTGTGGGGAGTGAAGGATGGAGGGAGGTGTGGGGAGTGAAGGATGGAGGGAGGTGTGGGGAGTGAAGGATGGAGGGAGGTGTGGGGAGTGAAGGATGGAGGGAGGTGTGGGGAGTGAAGGATGGAGGGAGGTGTGGGGAGTGAAGGATGGAGGGAGGTGTGGGAGAGGAGGATGGAGGGAGGTGTGGGGAGTGAAGGATGGAGGGAGGTGTGGGGAGTGAAGGATGGAGGGAGGTGTGGGGAGTGAAGGATGGAGGGAGGTGTGGGGAGTGACGGATGGAGGGAGGTGTGGGGAGTGAAGGATGGAGGGAGGTGTGGGGAGTGAAGGATGGAGGGAGGTGTGGGGAGTGAAGGATGGAGGGAGGTGTGGATGAGGATGGGGAGTGAAGGATGGAGGGAGGTGTGGGGAGTGAAGGATGGAGGGAGGTGTGGGGAGTGAAGGATGGAGGGAGGTGTGGGGAGTGAAGGATGGAGGGAGGTGTGGGTGGAGGGGAGTGAAGGATGGAGGGAGGTGTGGGGAGTGAAGGATGGAGGGAGGTGTGGGGAGTGAAGGATGGAGGGAGGTGTGGGAGAGGATGGAGGGAGGTGTGGGGAGTGAAGGATGGAGGGAGGTGTGGGGAGTGAAGGATGGAGGGAGGTGTGGGGAGTGAAGGATGGAGGGAGGTGTGGGGAGTGAAGGATGGAGGGAGGTGTGGGGAGTGAAGGATGGAGGGAGGTGTGGGGAGTGAAGGATGGAGGGAGGTGTGGGGAGTGAAGGATGGAGGGAGCTGTGGGGAGTGGGGATGAAGGGAGGTGTGGGGAGTGAAGGATGGAGGGAGGTGTGGGGAGTGAAGGATGGAGGGAGGTGTGGGGAGTGAAGGATGGAGGGAGGTGTGGGGAGTGAAGGATGGAGGGAGGTGTGGGGAGTGAAGGATGGAGGGAGGTGTGGGGAGTGAAGGATGGAGGGAGGTGTGGGGAGTGAAGGATGGAGGGAGGTGTGGGGAGTGACGGATGGAGGGAGGTGTGGGGAGTGAAGGATGGAGGGAGGTGTGGGGAGTGAAGGATGGAGGGAGGTGTGGGGAGTGAAGGATGGAGGGAGGTGTGGGGAGTGAAGGATGGAGGGAGGTGTGGGGAGTGAAGGATGGAGGGAGGTGTGGGGAGTGAAGGATGGAGGGAGGTGTGGGGAGTGAAGGATGGAGGGAGGTGTGGGGAGTGAAGGATGGAGGGAGGTGTGGGGAGTGAAGGATGGAGGGAGGTGTGGGGAGTGAAGGATGGAGGGAGGTGTGGGGAGTGAAGGATGGAGGGAGGTGTGGGGAGTGAAGGATGGAGGGAGGTGTGGGGAGTGAAGGATGGAGGGAGGTGTGGGGAGTGAAGGATGGAGGGAGGTGTGGGGAGTGAAGGATGGAGGGAGGTGTGGGAGAGGATGGGAGTGGGATGGAGGGAGGTGTGGGGAGTGAAGGATGGAGGGAGGTGTGGGGAGTGAAGGATGGAGGGAGGTGTGGGGAGTGAAGGATGGAGGGAGGTGTGGGGAGTGAAGGATGGAGGGAGGTGTGGGGAGTGAAGGATGGAGGGAGGTGTGGGGAGTGAAGGATGGAGGGAGGTGTGGGGAGTGACGGATGGAGGGAGGTGTGGGGAGTGAAGGATGGAGGGAGGTGTGGGGAGTGAAGGATGGAGGGAGGTGTGGGGAGTGAAGGATGGAGGGAGGTGTGGGGAGTGAAGGATGGAGGGAGGTGGGAGAGGTGGGGAGTGAAGGATGGAGGGAGGTGTGGGGAGTGAAGGATGGAGGGAGGTGTGGGGAGTGAAGGATGGAGGGAGGTGTGGGGAGTGAAGGATGGAGGGAGGTGTGGGGAGTGAAGGATGGAGGGAGGTGTGGGGAGTGAAGGATGGAGGGAGGTGTGGGGAGTGAAGGATGGAGGGAGGTGTGGGGAGTGAAGGATGGAGGGAGGTGTGGGGAGTGAAGGATGGAGGGAGGTGTGGGGAGTGAAGGATGGAGGGAGGTGTGGGGAGTGAAGGATGGAGGGAGGTGTGGGGAGTGAGGAGGATGGAGGGAGGTGTGGGGAGTGAAGGATGGAGGGAGGTGTGGGGAGTGAAGGATGGAGGGAGGTGTGGGGAGTGAAGGATGGAGGGAGGTGTGGGGAGTGAAGGATGGAGGGAGGTGTGGGGAGTGAAGGATGGAGGGAGGTGTGGGAGAGGATGGGGAGTGAAGGATGGAGGGAGGTGTGGGGAGTGAAGGATGGAGGGAGGTGTGGGGAGTGAGGATGGAGGGAGGTGTGGGGAGTGAAGGATGGAGGGAGGTGTGGGAGTGAAGGATGGAGGGAGGTGTGGGGAGTGAAGGATGGAGGGAGGTGTGGGGAGTGACGGATGGAGGGAGGTGTGGGGAGTGAAGGATGGAGGGAGGTGTGGGGAGTGAAGGATGGAGGGAGGTGTGGGAGAGGATGGGGAGTGAAGGATGGAGGGAGGTGTGGGGAGTGAAGGATGGAGGGAGGTGTGGGGAGTGAAGGATGGAGGGAGGTGTGGGGAGTGAAGGATGGAGGGAGGTGTGGGAGAGGATGGGGAGTGAAGGATGGAGGGAGGTGTGGGGAGTGAAGGATGGAGGGAGGTGTGGGGAGTGAAGGATGGAGGGAGGTGTGGGGAGTGAAGGATGGAGGGAGGTGTGGGGAGTGAAGGATGGAGGGAGGTGTGGGGAGTGAAGGATGGAGGGAGGTGTGGGGAGTGAAGGATGGAGGGAGGTGTGGGGAGTGAAGGATGGAGGGAGGTGTGGGGAGTGAAGGATGGAGGGAGGTGTGGGGAGTGAAGGATGGAGGGAGGTGTGGGGAGTGAAGGATGGAGGGAGGTGTGGGGAGTGAAGGATGGAGGGAGGTGTGGGGAGTGAAGGATGGAGGGAGGTGTGGGGAGTGAAGGATGGAGGGAGGTGTGGGAGAGGATGGGGAGTGGGGATGGAGGGAGGTGTGGGGAGTGAAGGATGGAGGGAGGTGTGGGGAGTGAAGGATGGAGGGAGGTGTGGGAGAGGATGGGGAGTGGAGGATGGAGGGAGGTGTGGGGAGTGAAGGATGGAGGGAGGTGTGGGGAGTGACGGATGGAGGGAGGTGTGGGGAGTGAAGGATGGAGGGAGGTGTGGGGAGTGAAGGATGGAGGGAGGTGTGGGGAGTGAAGGATGGAGGGAGGTGTGGGGAGTGAAGGATGGAGGGAGGTGTGGGGAGTGAAGGATGGAGGGAGGTGTGGGGAGTGAAGGATGGAGGGAGGTGTGGGGAGTGAAGGATGGAGGGAGGTGTGGGGAGTGAAGGATGGAGGGAGGTGTGGGGAGTGAAGGATGGAGGGAGGTGTGGGGAGTGAAGGATGGAGGGAGGTGTGGGGAGTGAAGGATGGAGGGAGGTGTGGGGAGTGAAGGATGGAGGGAGGTGTGGGGAGTGAAGGATGGAGGGAGGTGTGGGGAGTGAAGGATGGAGGGAGGTGTGGGGAGTGAAGGATGGAGGGAGGTGTGGGGAGTGAAGGATGGAGGGAGGTGTGGGGAGTGAAGGATGGAGGGAGGTGTGGGGAGTGAAGGATGGAGGGAGGTGTGGGGAGTGAAGGATGGAGGGAGGTGTGGGGAGTGAAGGATGGAGGGAGGTGTGGGGAGTGAAGGATGGAGGGAGGTGTGGGGAGTGAAGGATGGAGGGAGGTGTGGGGAGTGAAGGATGGAGGGAGGTGTGGGGAGTGAAGGATGGAGGGAGGTGTGGGGAGTGAAGGATGGAGGGAGGTGTGGGGAGTGAAGGATGGAGGGAGGTGTGGGGAGTGAAGGATGGAGGGAGGTGTGGGGAGTGAAGGATGGAGGGAGGTGTGGGGAGTGAAGGATGGAGGGAGGTGTGGGGAGTGAAGGATGGAGGGAGGTGTGGGGAGTGAAGGATGGAGGGAGGTGTGGGGAGTGAAGGATGGAGGGAGGTGTGGGGAGTGAAGGATGGAGGGAGGTGTGGGGAGTGAAGGATGGAGGGAGGTGTGGGGAGTGAAGGATGGAGGGAGGTGTGGGGAGTGAAGGATGGAGGGAGGTGTGGGGAGGATGGGGAGTGGTGGAGGTAGGGAGGTGGGGAGGTGGGGAGTGAAGGATGGAGGGAGGTGTGGGGAGTGAAGGATGGAGGGAGGTGTGGGAGAGGATGGGGAGTGAGGATGGAGGGAGGTGTGGGGAGTGAAGGATGGAGGGAGGTGTGGGGAGGATGGGAGTGGAGGATGGAGGGAGGTGTGGGGAGTGAAGGATGGAGGGAGGTGTGGGGAGTGAAGGATGGAGGGAGGTGTGGGGAGTGAAGGATGGAGGGAGGTGTGGGGAGTGACGGATGGAGGGAGGTGTGGGGAGTGAAGGATGGAGGGAGGTGTGGGGAGTGAAGGATGGAGGGAGGTGTGGGAGAGGATGGGGAGTGAAGGATGGAGGGAGGTGTGGGGAGTGAAGGATGGAGGGAGGTGTGGGGAGTGAAGGATGGAGGGAGGTGTGGGGAGTGAAGGATGGAGGGAGGTGTGGGAGAGGATGGGGAGTGAAGGATGGAGGGAGGTGTGGGGAGTGAAGGATGGAGGGAGGTGTGGGGAGTGAAGGATGGAGGGAGGTGTGGGGAGTGAAGGATGGAGGGAGGTGTGGGGAGTGAAGGATGGAGGGAGGTGTGGGGAGTGAAGGATGGAGGGAGGTGTGGGGAGTGAAGGATGGAGGGAGGTGTGGGAGAGGATGGGGAGTGGGGATAGAGGGAGGTGTGGGGAGTGAAGGATGGAGGGAGGTGTGGGGAGTGAAGGATGGAGGGAGGTGTGGGGAGTGAAGGATGGAGGGAGGTGTGGGGAGTGAAGGATGGAGGGAGGTGTGGGGAGTGAAGGATGGAGGGAGGTGTGGGGAGTGAAGGATGGAGGGAGGTGTGGGGAGTGAAGGATGGAGGGAGGTGTGGGGAGTGAAGGATGGAGGGAGGTGTGGGGAGTGAAGGATGGAGGGAGGTGTGGGGAGTGAAGGATGGAGGGAGGTGTGGGAGAGGATGGAAGTGGGGGATTGAGGGAGGTGTGGGGAGTGAAGGATGGAGGGAGGTGTGGGGAGTGAAGGATGGAGGGAGGTGTGGGGAGTGAAGGATGGAGGGAGGTGTGGGGAGTGAAGGATGGAGGGAGGTGTGGGGAGTGAAGGATGGAGGGAGGTGTGGGGAGTGAAGGATGGAGGGAGGTGTGGGGAGTGAAGGATGGAGGGAGGTGTGGGGAGTGAAGGATGGAGGGAGGTGTGGGGAGTGAAGGATGGAGGGAGGTGTGGGGAGTGAAGGATGGAGGGAGGTGTGGGGAGTGAAGGATGGAGGGAGGTGTGGGGAGTGAAGGATGGAGGGAGGTGTGGGGAGTGAAGGATGGAGGGAGGTGTGGGGAGTGAAGGATGGAGGGAGGTGTGGGGAGTGAAGGATGGAGGGAGGTGTGGGGAGTGAAGGATGGAGGGAGGTGTGGGGAGTGAAGGATGGAGGGAGGTGTGGGGAGTGAAGGATGGAGGGAGGTGTGGGGAGTGAAGGATGGAGGGAGGTGTGGGGAGTGAAGGATGGAGGGAGGTGTGGGGAGTGAAGGATGGAGGGAGGTGTGGGGAGTGAAGGATGGAGGGAGGTGTGGGGAGTGAAGGATGGAGGGAGGTGTGGGAGAGGATGGGGAGTGAAGGATGGAGGGAGGTGTGGGGAGTGAAGGATGGAGGGAGGTGTGGGGAGTGAAGGATGGAGGGAGGTGTGGGGAGTGAAGGATGGAGGGAGGTGTGGGGAGTGAAGGATGGAGGGAGGTGTGGGGAGTGAAGGATGGAGGGAGGTGTGGGGAGTGAAGGATGGAGGGAGGTGTGGGGAGTGAAGGATGGAGGGAGGTGTGGGAGAGGATGGGGAGTGAGGGATGGAGGGAGGTGTGGGGAGTGAAGGATGGAGGGAGGTGTGGGGAGTGAAGGATGGAGGGAGGTGTGGGGAATGAAGGATGGAGGGAGGTGTGGGGAGTGAAGGATGGAGGGAGGTGTGGGGAGTGAAGGATGGAGGGAGGTGTGGGGAGTGAAGGATGGAGGGAGGTGTGGGGAGTGAAGGATGGAGGGAGGTGTGGGGAGGTGAAGGATGGAGGGAGGTGTGGGGAGTGAAGGATGGAGGGAGGTGTGGGGAGTGACGGATGGAGGGAGGTGTGGGGAGTGAAGGATGGAGGGAGGTGTGGGGAGTGAAGGATGGAGGGAGGTGTGGGAGTGAAGGATGGAGGGAGGTGTGGGGAGTGAAGGATGGAGGGAGGTGTGGGGAGGTGGGAGGAGGATGGAGGGAGGTGTGGGGAGTGAAGGATGGAGGGAGGTGTGGGGAGTGAAGGATGGAGGGAGGTGTGGGGAGTGAAGGATGGAGGGAGGTGTGGGGAGTGAAGGATGGAGGGAGGTGTGGGGAGTGAAGGATGGAGGGAGGTGTGGGGAGTGAAGGATGGAGGGAGGTGTGGGGAGTGAAGGATGGAGGGAGGTGTGGGGAGTGAAGGATGGAGGGAGGTGTGGGGAGTGAAGGATGGAGGGAGGTGTGGGGAGTGAAGGATGGAGGGAGGTGTGGGGAGTGAAGGATGGAGGGAGGTGTGGGGAGTGAAGGATGGAGGGAGGTGTGGGGAGTGAAGGATGGAGGGAGGTGTGGGGAGTGAAGGATGGAGGGAGGTGTGGGGAGTGAAGGATGGAGGGAGGTGTGGGGAGTGAAGGATGGAGGGAGGTGTGGGGAGGTGAAGGATGGAGGGAGGTGTGGGGAGTGAAGGATGGAGGGAGGTGTGGGGAGTGAAGGATGGAGGGAGGTGTGGGGAGTGAAGGATGGAGGGAGGTGTGGGGAGTGAAGGATGGAGGGAGGTGTGGGGAGTGAAGGATGGAGGGAGGTGTGGGGAGTGAAGGATGGAGGGAGGTGTGGGGAGTGAAGGATGGAGGGAGGTGTGGGGAGTGAAGGATGGAGGGAGGTGTGGGGAGTGAAGGATGGAGGGAGGTGTGGGGAGTGAAGGATGGAGGGAGGTGTGGGGAGTGAAGGATGGAGGGAGGTGTGGGGAGTGAAGGATGGAGGGAGGTGTGGGAGAGGATGGGGAGTGAAGGATGGAGGGAGGTGTGGGGAGTGAAGGATGGAGGGAGGTGTGGGGAGTGAAGGATGGAGGGAGGTGTGGGGAGTGAAGGATGGAGGGAGGTGTGGGGAGTGAAGGATGGAGGGAGGTGTGGGGAGTGAAGGATGGAGGGAGGTGTGGGGAGTGAAGGATGGAGGGAGGTGTGGGGAGTGAAGGATGGAGGGAGGTGTGGGGAGTGAAGGATGGAGGGAGGTGTGGGGAGTGAAGGATGGAGGGAGGTGTGGGGAGTGAAGGATGGAGGGAGGTGTGGGAGAGGATGAGGGAGTGGAGGAGGAGGAGGTGTGGGGAGTGAAGGATGGAGGGAGGTGTGGGGAGTGAAGGATGGAGGGAGGTGTGGGGAGTGAAGGATGGAGGGAGGTGTGGGGAGTGAAGGATGGAGGGAGGTGTGGGAGAGGATGGGGAGTGAAGGATGGAGGGAGGTGTGGGGAGTGAAGGATGGAGGGAGGTGTGGGGAGTGAAGGATGGAGGGAGGTGTGGGGAGTGAAGGATGGAGGGAGGTGTGGGGAGTGAAGGATGGAGGGAGGTGTGGGGAGTGAAGGATGGAGGGAGGTGTGGGGAGTGAAGGATGGAGGGAGGTGTGGGGAGTGAAGGATGGAGGGAGGTGTGGGGAGTGAAGGATGGAGGGAGGTGTGGGGAGTGAAGGATGGAGGGAGGTGTGGGGAGTGAAGGATGGAGGGAGGTGTGGGGAGTGAAGGATGGAGGGAGGTGTGGGGAGTGAAGGATGGAGGGAGGTGTGGGGAGTGAAGGATGGAGGGAGGTGTGGGGAGTGAAGGATGGAGGGAGGTGTGGGGAGTGAAGGATGGAGGGAGGTGTGGGGAGGATGGGGAGTGAAGGATGGAGGGAGGTGTGGGGAGTGAAGGATGGAGGGAGGTGTGGGGAGTGAAGGATGGAGGGAGGTGTGGGGAGTGAAGGATGGAGGGAGGTGTGGGGAGTGGGGATGAAGGGAGGTGTGGGGAGTGAAGGATGGAGGGAGGTGTGGGGAGTGAAGGATGGAGGGAGGTGTGGGGAGTGAAGGATGGAGGGAGGTGTGGGGAGTGAAGGATGGAGGGAGGTGTGGGGAGTGAAGGATGGAGGGAGGTGTGGGGAGTGAAGGATGGAGGGAGGTGTGGGGAGTGAAGGATGGAGGGAGGTGTGGGGAGTGAAGGATGGAGGGAGGTGTGGGGAGTGAAGGATGGAGGGAGGTGTGGGGAGTGAAGGATGGAGGGAGGTGTGGGGAGTGAAGGATGGAGGGAGGTGTGGGGAGTGAAGGATGGAGGGAGGTGTGGGGAGTGAAGGATGGAGGGAGGTGTGGGGAGTGAAGGATGGAGGGAGGTGTGGGGAGTGAAGGATGGAGGGAGGTGTGGGGAGTGAAGGATGGAGGGAGGTGTGGGGAGTGAAGGATGGAGGGAGGTGTGGGGAGGATGGAGTGGGAGGGAGGTGTGGGGAGTGAAGGATGGAGGGAGGTGTGGGGAGTGAGGATGGAGGGAGGTGTGGGGAGTGAAGGATGGAGGGAGGTGTGGGGAGTGAAGGATGGAGGGAGGTGTGTGAGAGGTTGGGGAGTGATGGATGGAGGGAGGTGTGGGGAGTGAAGGATGGAGGGAGGTGTGGGGAGTGAAGGATGGAGGGAGGTGTGGGGAGTGAAGGATGGAGGGAGGTGTGGGGAGTGAAGGATGGAGGGAGGTGTGGGGAGTGAAGGATGGAGGGAGGTGTGGGGAGTGAAGGATGGAGGGAGGTGTGGGGAGTGAAGGATGGAGGGAGGTGTGGGGAGTGAAGGATGGAGGGAGGTGTGGGGAGTGAAGGATGGAGGGAGGTGTGGGGAGTGAAGGATGGAGGGAGGTGTGGGGAGTGAAGGATGGAGGGAGGTGTGGGGAGTGAAGGATGGAGGGAGGTGTGGGGAGTGAAGGATGGAGGGAGGTGTGGGGAGTGAAGGATGGAGGGAGGTGTGGGGAGTGAAGGATGGAGGGAGGTGTGGGGAGGAGGATGG
>CAUDMG010001187.1:0-14751 GCA_958450375.1 Homarus gammarus | reverse complement strand
TATATATATATATATATATATATATATATATATATATATATATATATATATATATATATATATAATAAAGAGGATAACCAGGGAAAATATAACATCTAACGTTTCGGAATACAAATTCCATCATTAGAGGCTAGACAACATAAAGTAATATACAATAAAAACGAAACATTGTTCTTAACTTCACTTTTCAAAGTAACATTGCATTACAATTCACAACCACTAAAGATGACGGTAGACCCGAGTACAAAACCAAAATCAGGAAAAAAACTAAAAACTACAGGAGGTCTTACCTTAACTAGACGAGCCTTAGTGAGAAAAACGCCATTTACAGGAATCCATATAAAAAATGGATGGCTTTACTTTGTATTGATCCAAAGCTGCCATTCTGAGGAGGTCCGTGTCACAGTTATTCCTACCAAGAACTAAGAAATCAGACCGCGAGAACGGGTGGTTTTGTTGGTGGGCGTGGTTGCGGATAGCTGAATGAGGTGGCTGTGTGATTAACTGGTTTGTTCGGACGGAAACGGCTCAAGTGACCATGAATGAGAGTTATCAAATGTCTTTTTAATTACCTATATATGCTGCCCTACAGCTAGCACACGTAAATTGATGAACAACTGAGGATTGCAAGTGTGTGGGCTTTAAGGACTAATCTGATTGAAATATATGGATAGAATTCATTGAGACGCTTCTTCAGTTTGTTTCTAAGGGTGA
The DNA here is from genome assembly GCA_958450375.1 of Homarus gammarus. Taxonomy (NCBI): domain Eukaryota; kingdom Metazoa; phylum Arthropoda; class Malacostraca; order Decapoda; family Nephropidae; genus Homarus; species Homarus gammarus. Next base: position 14,037 of record CAUDMG010001187.1, on the reverse strand, counting down.
AACTGAGTGAGCCTGTGTACGGGATGGTGAAATAGATTGAATATTTAGGAACGGTGTGGATTTGAGGCTGTGTGGGACCGAAAATCTCTCTAAGGGTTTAGCCTATATGAGTATCTGCTACCATTGTTAAAGAATAGTTCCAATATATATTTCAGTTCAATGTGCTGGTGGAAATAGGTTGAATATAATATTAAAGGCTCTGTCAGTAAGAGTACGCACCAAATTTCGTTTATAATTAAGAGGAATGAATGATGAAAATTTTGCACTCAAACTTGTGAATGTTGGTTTTCTGTATAAGGCTGTCTCGAAACTATCATAAAGACGGTGGATATTAACATCAAGGAATGGTAAAATATTGTCCTTTTCCAATTCACAAATAAATTTGATGTTGCCATGTTTCGAATTTAAATAATTTAGGAACAGGGACGTGGTCAATAGGGTGTGTCAATTTTGTCAACATGTTAAAAATCAAATTTGGTAGTCAAAATATTGTGCCTCTTTATGTCTAAACTTGAGATTAGCAAACAAAAATGAATTGAAATAACCCTCACCTACATCAATTATACCTTAAAGTTTCAAATATCAGTATTTCAACAAATTAATGAGACTTGATTAGAATTATTCACTTGATATTAACAAATCTCATGTAAGCATATGGATTATGGAGTATTTTATGGTTCTATAGCTTGTGTACAATATGCATGTCAGAACATGAACATGAACAGGCTCTCCGTGTGGGACAGTTTAATTCTTGTTTTGACTTGTACCAAGCGTGAGGATAAGGCGCCCGGCTCACTCTCCTTCTAGATATCATAGACGGTGGTTTGCTCTCATTGCACTTGCACCTACTCTACCAGACGAATTCTACATTTTAATTATTGTAAGTAGGGCATATTGATTGTCGCAGTTACTTATATCATTGTATAAAACATTATGTTCTAAGAAATTATTATGTTATTTCTGTTACAGCATTTTTGATAAACAAATTGATATTTTTTGAAACAACAATTGAATTATGAAACATTGAAATATTTTTCTATTTGTCAGATAGTGTGAAGATGTCAAAATTGAAGACAAGAAGTCAGTTGTCAACCCACTTGAGCCTGCTAGTTGGTAAAGGGAAGGAGCTTCCTGTATCAGAACTTCCAACAGTGAGAGACATGCTAAGATTAGGGTTACTCCTTCGAGAAAAAAATGCAAAGGACAGAAGGAACTATACAGATAAAGAACTCATAAATGACATGATAGTCCCTCTTCTGCATCAATGGACAAAAGCTAATGCACTATTGAAACCACCTGTGATTAATCAGTGTCGAACTATTGAGCTAAAACTAACGAAATTATGGCACAAAGCAGTTGAAACATCACTTGGTAAATGAAACTTGGCCAGGAAAAATGAATTTCTGCACACACTTGATACTCTGTTTGACATTTTGACCTGCAAGTGCTCCATACAATTATGTTCTGAATCCAACTGTTCTCACTCAGGTAAGAGAGAAAATAATTCCCACATTGATTGTGGTTGTCCTCATGAAAAGAAGATCCCTGTTTTAGAGCTTGAATTTATAAAGGCACAGAGGACAAAGGCAGAAGGCCAAGGAAGTATGCAAATGGGTTCAATAGATTATTCAGAAACAAAGAAGCAGATTGCTAATGCCAAGAAGAGAGAACAAATCCGAGAGAGGGAACAAAAGAAGAAAATGAAGAGTGAAGAAGCCATCCAAAGAGAGGAAGAGCTGTGTCAAGATGTTTATCACTTCTTTGATAGTTCTTCTGATGAACAGGAAGCAACATCAGATGATAGCTCCAAAGAGCCATCTGAACCTTTACCAAAGAAAATGAAATACAACACAAGAAATATTTCAAACATTGCTTTAGCTAGTATTCGCCACCATGCTGGACTTCGTGAGGCTGCAGAAATTGCAACTGCCGCTTGGATAGATGCAGGCCTCATCAGCCGAGAGGATGTGTCTTTGGTGATAGATCATAATAAAATTAGAAGAGCACAAGAAAAAATAATGAAGGAAATATCTGATCAGCATGAAAAAGATTTAAGTGAGGGAGGGCTCTCCTGTCTTTTGTTTGATGGAAGAATAGATGACACAAAAGTTTTGCTAGAAGTAGAGGGAGTGAACAGAAAGTTTCCAGGTCTCATCAAAGAAGAACACTGCTCTGTCTGTTCTGAGCCTGGTGGTCGGTTTTTGTTTCACTTTGCTCCCGAAACTGAAGTAGAAGGGAAGAAACATGTAGAGGTCATTGCTGATCATATTTTATGTTGGGTTCAGGAGAGAGGACTTGGCAGTTCACTGCAGGCTGTTGGTGGAGATTCAACTGCAGTGAACACCGGATGGCAGGGGGGTGTAATGACGCATTTAGAGAAAAAACTAGGAAGAAGACTTGTTTGGATTGTATGTGATTTACATACAGGCGAGCTACCTCTTCGTCATCTCATCCAGGAACTTGATGGTCCTACAAAGAGCAACAACAAGTGGTCAGGTCCCCTTGGCATCATGCTGGATGAAGCAACACAACTAGAAATAAATACAACCTTTCCAAAGGTCGAAGTTGGCCCTCCCCTTCCGGCGTTGTCTGAAGGAGTCATCATAGATCTCAGCACAGATCAATCCTATGCTTATCGTATTGCCCAAGCAATAAGATCAGGAGAAGTGCCTCAGTCATTAGCTCTCTTGGAGATTGGACCTGTCAGTCACAGCCGTTGGTTAACTACAGCTCTTCGTTTCTGCAGGATTTGGATTTCCAAACACGAATTGAAGGGCAAAGTGCTGAAGAATTTGAGGTTAATTGTTGAATTTATTATTGGAGTTTATCTTCCCCAGTGGTTTAGTGTGAAACTTTATCCTATGTGGGTGGATGGGCCCAATCACCTTTTGTTTCAATTGCAGCTAGTAAGAACACAGAGGAAGGTAGTGAGGGACATCGTGTTACCTGTGGCAAGAAGGTCCGCTTGGTATGCTCGATCAGAAGCAGTTTTGCAAGCAATGCTTTGCAGTCAATGTACCAATCTCCGAACCGAGGCTGTAGAAGTCATTCTAAAGATTAGAGGAACGCTAATAGATGACGACCAGTTGGGAGACTGTTCGTTTCATTCAAGAAAAGTTCCCCCAATAAACGTCAATGCCACCAAATTGTCAGAATTGGTTGACTTGAGTTTGGAAGTCTTAGAGCCACCATTGACAACGAGTCTAACTAGCCAAGAATTGAGAAACCTTAAAGAGACTCCAATGCAGGTGCCGAAGTGGCCTTCCCACACTCAAAGTGTGGAGAGATGTGTGAAAATGGTCACAGAAGCAGCGGGCCATGTTTACAGCCACGAGAGGCGAGAAGGTTACATCAAAGCACAAATAGCAAGCAGACTACTGATGACAAGAAACCAAAGCAAAGAGAGTATGAAGGCATTGGTTATTTTCAAATAGACTACGGATAATAAAATATAATAATTTGAAACTTGAAACAGTAACATGTGTGCAAACGCTGGTTATGTTATAAATTCACAAATATGTACATTTAAAAATCCATTTGATGTAGGTAGGACTTATTATAAAAAAAAATTTATGCCAGAATATTGTTTTGCATGCTTAAAGACTACAATAAATTGCTACCAAATTACTCGATTTTCAATTTAGCCAGTTCACCCCCTAAATTGACACAACCCTAGTGGTCAAGTGATCTGAAAATTAAAAATGTGTCATCAACATTTGTCGGTAAAACAACGGCTTAAAAGTGGGCGGAACATTCAGTTAGCCAAACCTTCTCGTGGTGAAAGAGGAAAGCGTTGGGCAACGTGGGACCCCTGGGTGAACCCACAACAACACTATAAAATTGTTTATATGCCTTATTATCAAATAAAAACAAACAATCATTCACAGCCAGTTTTAAAGGTTCCTTAAATTGTGTTCTATTGAAACCATCAACAATAGTTGTATTACAGAACAATTCATCTGTATATATGTCAATAGTTTCGGCAAGAATATTGATAAATTATAGGTTACTGGTGACAATACGGGAACAAGGAATTTGGACAGATTATAGTTGATGAGTGTCCCTCTGTACCTTCAATTATAATCTGTAAAATCTCCTTGCTCCCATACTGTAACTAAGAACCTATAATAAATATTCTGTTAAAGACTCTTTCAGTTTTGTTAAGGAACTACCTAGCCTCTTATTCAACAACTGTGTTATGAGTATGGAATTTTGATCTTTTGCTGTAATATGGCAACATTTTAAAAAAACTCTGCGGGTGTTTCACTCCAGCCACAACATTATTACCTTAACCTCTTTCAAGTGTTGAAACACCGAAAACTATGTGGATCCCGACATTTTGTCATATCAACATTATGGCTTAGAATTGTCCCAGCAATTTACTGTACGCATTTGAGAATCACCCTGTATATATTGTTACGAGTTGGGGATTTAGAATATAGTTATACGTCTACCCAGATCCCAACATGTAACAACAAAAAAAAACAAAGACAATCGGACATAAAAGGGTAGACAAAGGATGCGAGTTTTCGTTGTATATAATAAAGTACCATAAATTCCTTAACAAAATATTCAGCTTATAAACTACCCTTAACCAAACTTAACCTAAACACGAACAGTATATACATAGTAATAAAACATAAAACAATAGTGAAGCAATGTGGAGGGGAGAGAGGCAATACAAGATTACAAATACTTAAGTGAGGAGCTGAGATGGCTGACGAGCAAGGCTGAGTATGGTAGAAGACGGTAAATAGTCACTGTGCCGTAGGTTTCCAGGATAGGTGATCCTGTGGTCGCTTCCCAGAGTGAAGTGTGTCCTCTCCTCGAATTGGAGCTGACAAAGTAGACTGAGGCGGAAGTGACGCAACAACCAGGATATGGAGAAGGGAAACCCGGGAGTGGTAACTAAGACGAGCCATACTCGTGTTTCGTCCCTAGATGGCGTTGCTCGTGGTGCTGGGTAGGTAGATGAAGACAATCGGTGGAGGGGTTCGTAACAATATGGACTGCATATACAGTATGTACCGTTTTTTTGCTAAATCGGTTATTTTGCAAAATTCCCGGCATTCATGTTCGTAATTTTGCGAAATAACTTACAAACAGACAACCTAGACTAACCTAACCGAAAAGTTAGGTTGAATGGGAGTTTAGGTTAGGTAAGGTTAGGATGTCTCGTGTAGATTGATACACATTTAAGCGATCCTGTTCATTATTTTTAACTTTGGTTAGCTGTTTGTAAGTTATTTCGTAAGATTGTCAGTATATATATATATATATATATATATATATATATATATATATATATATATATATATATATATATATATATATATATATATATATATGTATCTCATACCAATACGTGATAATCGTCCGATTGAACCTTAAAATATAAACGATGACTTTGCCAGTAAGGGAAATATTTTCGTCTTTATTTCAATATTTTAATAAAAATTATTTAATATATGCCGTTCATTTAGTTTGTTTCTTCTAAGCAGCCATTTGTTGCCGTATCCAAAATATTCATAAATTAGATTAGGTTAGTGATAATAATATTCAACTATAGTTTGTATTATCTACATGAACATCCCTACATAGATAGACAAGGATAAATTTTAGAATAAAATAAAAACGAAATATCGTTATTTCGCAATGTATTTCTATTATATATGCTAACTAGTGATGCGTTGAGACTACTAAGTCGAGACCAAGACCGAGACCATTAGAAACATTAACAATTATGGATCACATGAAGATCAACCGCTCCAGGTAGTGTGAGGGTGATTAAATTCAGGTGGGATACACTGGGGGAGGGGGATCTTCACGTGTGCACTTTGGGGGCTAATCATCAAGTGGTCCGCATTTATTTATGTCCCCGAGCATAAGCCGAGTCTCGGATATCTTTTTTATTCAGAAATTAAGGTCTCGTTTCATTCACGTATACATTTTTGAGGGATTGCAATCCATGGATGATTGAGAATCAGTGTTACCCTAAAAACAGAAATATTCAAACATTGTATTTATAATTTATTCATTGGGGTCATATCTATTACATCAAGCTCGTTCATCATACTCAGGTACTGCTTTATCCAATTCATTCAAAACATGACAAAAGTTTATTACACTTAGGAATCATCAACATACATATTCAATATATTTGTCATCTGTAGGGCCTCATTATTATCCCCCATGGCTAAATTAATATCTTGGGTCTCATAGATATGTAATAGGTATATATAAATATATACCTGACTTAGCTCGGAGAAGGACGTGCCCCTAAGTGCTCGTGTTAGTGACCAGAGGAAATGGCCGCCGTGGATCGTTGAGTTGTGGGGAAGATGGGCGGAGTGTGAGGAAACACCACCCCCTGGCCTCTCTATTAAGTCAGCTGGAGCAGTTGAGGAGAGAAATAGACGCTTTAAAGGGGGAGAACGAAGCCCTCAGGATTGAACTCCTTCAGGAAGGTGTCCTGCTTGGCAGGACACCTGCGAAGGAGGAGCAGGCATGGAGAGTGGTTGCTTCCAAAGGGACTAGGGTCAGACTCAGGAAAGCTGACCAGGGTGTGGAGTGCAGTAACCCCTACCAAGTGTTGGAGGAAGCTGGCGAGGAAGAGAAGAGGCAGAACGATGTGGTGCCACGGGAGAAAAGGGCAGTTGTTCAAACCCTGCCCAGTGGTAAGGTCATGGCAGTTGGGGACAGCCAGGTGAGGTTCTTAGATAGGACTTTTTGTGCAAGAGATAGGAAACGTAGGACTAGGGTGTGTTTTCCTTGGGCTGGGATAGGGTATGTAGCTGAGAGGATAGATAGGGTCTTGTCATTGGAGGGTACCAATCCAGTAACATACATAAGAACAGAAGAAAATATGGAGTCTGCAATAGGCCGGTTGGCCTGTGCATGGCAGCTCCTGTCGAGAGTTACTACCACTTTCTATCATTCATGAATCTCTCTAGCATACTTTAAAACTTTCCAGCACTTACTAAAAAGTTGCTAAGCTTGTTCCACTCGTCTACCACCCTATTTGTGAACCAGTTCCTTCCTATCTCCCTCCTAAACCTAAACTAATCCAACTTAAATCCGTTGCTACGAGTCCTATCCTGCTTGGATATTATAAGAACTTTATCTATATCCTACTTAAATACTTCTATCATATCTCCCCGCACTCTTCGTTTTTCTAGGGAATGCAAGTTTAGTTTCTTTAACCTATCATGATATGGAAGTTTTCTAAGTCCCGGAATCATTTTCGATATTCTTCGCTGCACCGACTCCAGTGAATTGATATCCATTCTATAATAAGGGCACCAGAAATGAGAAGTATAATCGAGGTGCGGCCTGACTAACGCAAGATATAGTTGCAATAAGACCTCTGCACTCTTAATACTTACACTTTTAGATATAAAGCCTAATACTCTGGTTGCCATATTTCGAACATTAACGCACTGTTTTCTAGGCCGTAGGTCTGGGCTTACAAGTACCCCTAAGTCTCTTTCACAAGTCGACTTCTTTAGGTTGATGTTGTTAAGGCTGTATACATTGACAGTATTTGTTCTTCCAATATTAAGTACGCTGCTGTTGCTGGTGTTGAATTTCATTTGCCATTTTTCTGACCACTCCTGCAGTTTAATTTAAATCCTCCTGTAGTGCATTTGCATCCTTCCCTGAATTAATCTGCCGCCATCTAGATTATGAACATGAGTGGGCCTAGTACTGACCCCTGGGGAACTCCACTGCTTACACAGCCCCACTCAGATTTAACACCATCTACGCTGACCCTCTACGTTCTATCGGTGAGCCATGATTTTATCCAGTTTAAAACTTTCCCCTCGATACCATGAGCCTTAACTTTTCTCAGAAGCCTCGGATGCGAATCTGTCAACATGAATTTGAGTAATGGTAAGTACAAACTGGATAATTTTGTGATTAAGAAGATTTGTAACCAGGTGAGAAGGTTGGGTCATCTTACCCTATGACGTGACTACTGACAAATGCTGTGCTTAGAGACATCATTGTCAATTTCTTTGGATTAAGAAGATTAGTAAGGGACACTGCCTCATGACCGGAACATTGTGGTCCCCTGCTGTGCCCTAGGGACTTGATCTCACTCTCCTCTACTGTATATTTTAGCCTTCTCAAGTATTTCTCCTTAGTTTGTCATGATTCGCCAGCCAGCCTTCGCTCTGAACGGACCTCTCCCAAGAACCCTTCACTGCCCAAGCTGGCCAGCCTTTGTCTCTGATCCAGCAGCTGGAACAACACTGGTAACCGACCACCATTGGAAGCCTGTTGATTGCGACACGCCTGTTACGGCATTAGACCACCATTCCAAGCCTGATCGCCCCTACTAGGGCACTTCGAAACCAGATATCCCCCACGAGCGCTCTGGACTGCCAGAGGCAACAGTACTCCCCACGGGTAGTGTGAGAGACTCACACTCCTGCTGGAGGGCTGCTGTCGGCTGCGGGTCCTGACGTGGTTTGGGGTCTTTTTCTCCTACTCAGCCCTTTCTCTTTTCGCTCTGGCCTGGGGACCTGCACCCTCAGAGGTGTATTCGTCCTCAGGTCCCCCCTGTAAGTTTTCACCTCCCTCCCAGGAGTTTGTGAAAAGGAAAGGGGGCCGGAGCTTGTACCACCGCCGAGCCTTCCTGGGTAACCGTGATCGTGCGGGTCCACCCAGGGAGGGGGTCGCTATCCCTCATCTTCCCCTCCCTCCAATTAGGTACACTAGGCTCGCGCCTCACATAAGCGAGCAGCTTTAACACTAGGGCAGTAGGTTTGCCACACGTGGCCATCGGGAGACACTCACACACCACACATACATACGCACACACACACAGACACTCACATACGTACAAACACAACACCTCTCTGGACGGATGATAACGAGAACGATACAGCAATGACTAGGACTACGGGTAACAGGATTCGGGTACGCTCCCTTCGGGGAGAAGTATCCAAAAAAAGAAAAGAGGAGCTAGGCACAATTCTATGCGCACGCCTAGGAATTAAATTCGCCGCTCTAATAGAAGCAAAGGACTCTTTCATTGTGCTCTGCATAGAAGAAAAGGACGTTGATCTCATGTTATCAACTGAATCGATAGACACACTAAAAAGAGATAACTTCGAAATAGCCATCCCACCACAGCTTAGAGCTAAGAAGTCAATTGTTATCAAGAGATTGGATAAGACCATTACCAACAATTTACCAATTGATATAGCACAAGAATTAGAACAGAAAAATACATGGGCAAAAGTCGAAGAGGTGGTACTGCTCCCCAGGGCTCCAACGATGATGAAAGTAAGATTCAAAGAAATCGCCATGGCCCAGAAGGCACTCGAAAACGGAATTTGCATCTCCCACTACCACCTTTCAAAAGACTAAATCGAACAAGAAAATTTCTATCCAATAACACCCTGCTGGATATGTTATCAATATAACCATGTATCAGCCAAGTGCCCTAATAAAGACAAAAAGTACTGCTCGGGATGTGGAGCTAAAGGGCACACATTCAGGGAATGTAACGACAAAGAAAATCCAAAATGTCTGAACTGCAAAGGACCTCACCGCACTTTGGCAGCACGATGCCCAGTAAGGAAGGATATTATCAAAGACATGAAGGAAAAGGAAAAATCGAACAGACATATAGAAACTGACCCAACCAAAACCTATGCTGCAATAACAAAGTTGCAAGACACTACTTCTAAAGTATTAGAAAAAACCAAAGACAAAGCCAACGCAGAAAACACTTACTTGAAGCTAAGTGAAGGTCTACCCTTCACCATACTAGCCACACTGATACATGCCCACATAAACAAAGTGGCTAACCCGGGAACATTCGGAAAAACTATCAGAGAAATGTTTGCAGCGAACATCTTACCACAGGTAAACTTCCCAGACAATGCCCCATCAGCAGACATTTTCAAAATAATAACCGAAAACAGTCTAGGAATCACCAGCAAAGAAAGGGAAGATAAAATAACACAACAAGAAAAATGCATAGAAGCAGAGACTGTAATGGATACAACCCACTCCCAACTAAACACAACACACTACGAGCCCCTAGAGAATAAAACCGAACAATCAGCGAAGTCAACACCAGCAAGACCACGTAGAGAGAACCCTACTGGTCAATGGCCAGCCGACGTCGGAGACAGCATAGGAATCAGGTTCTACTCAGTCAACTCACAGCCAACAGTAACAAATGAGAGACTGTTAAAAGATATTAAAGAAGGAACAACCAAATACACATACGAAGACAACAGAGTAGAAGAGTGATTCATAAAAACACTAATACGAGGACGAAAAATAAGCAGCAAATACACCAAAATCGAGAACGTAGACTTATCAAAATTTAAGAAATAAGAACAGGACTAAAGGAGGAGAGACAGAGACTCTCCCCCGGAGAGACCCAAACAACCAAACAACACGCACCAAGTTCCCGCGACCCACGATTACGCAAAACAGAACACTGAAAATAATACAACATAACGTCCTGGCCTGGACACATACAAGAGCCCACGAATTATGCAACATATATCGTACCCTAGACCCAGACGTCATCATATTAAATTCTCACGGCAGTGGTAATTCAAATAAAATCAAGATATTCAATTACACAGTATACCAAAAATACAGCCAAAATCCTTTACAAGATGGAATTGCCATTGCAATTAAAAGAAGTATAAAACATAAAATCCATGATACATTTCAAGAAAACTTTCTGGCAATAGAAATTAACAGCACAACGGGTCCACTTACAATCGGCACCTGCTACCTCCCTCCAGGACGACCAATCTTTCCAATAGCAGACATGCTCAGATTGATGAGGAGGAACATACCTGCATACTTTCTGGACGATCTCAACGCTAGACACCGCATACTAGGACACCATACCAACACACTAGTGAGCCACGGCAATATAATACACCTCGGACCGGAATTCCCCACGTACATTAGAGCAGGCCACACAGGATACCCAGATCTCGTGCTAACAAATCAACACCACCACCTGAACATACTACTCGAACCCGGCCCAATATCCACTAGTGATCATCTCCCTATCATAGCCACACTCTCCACAGCCCCAATACAGATCCCGGCCAGGCTAAGATTCAACTATAACCGGGCTAACTGGGAAAACTTCAAACTAGAATTAAATAACCCGCAACCCATACAATTACACAACGGACATACTTCTCTAATAGACCAATCACTGGATATATGGTATGAGCACGTCAGCCAGGCCATGGAACACAACATACCCAAGACCACTTACCGAACATTACCACACCCACAATACTCACACCAATCAAGAATCATACAGACACAATTTAGCAACCTAATTAAACTAATCACACAACAAGGATGGACACCAGAACGCAGAAGGATATACAACATAATACACGAACAGCTAAAAACATCTCAAAAGAAGCATACAACAGGAACTGGCAGAAGCTTCTTTCAGAAACGGAAGGAAACTACCATAAACCGAACCAGTTCTGGCAGAAGATAAAGCACTTAATGGGAACCTCCAGCAACGAGTCTAACTATATAGTAAATAGTAATCAAGTCAAATTAACAGATCCAACCGAACAAGAACCGGAATTTAGATCTTTCTGGAGTAAGATTTTTCAAATCACCAACGAAGAAAACTTAAACTTTTGCATGACCACAGAGAGGGAATTATCAAACCATATGTCGCAAATAACCCACATCTGGCAACCGAGCCCCACGATCGACCTGAATACACTGGATGACATGTCCCCACTAAACAAACCAATCACGGTGGAAGAAATAGTAAGAACAATCAATAGCTTTAAGAACAAGGCTCCTGGAGTCAGTAAACTAAATAAACTCATTTTACAGCAATTACCAAGCAACATGGTACTTCTACTAAGAAATATATTAAATGCATCCATAGTTTCAGGCTACTACCCAAAGAAATTTAAGACAGCAATTATCAGACTGATACCAAAACCGGGAAAAGGCCCCACTGCAGTAGAAAACTACAGACCAATCTCTCTCTTAGAAACTCCGGGAAAAATTTTGGAAAAAAGTAATTAACCCCCGATTAAGAACACACATGGAACTGGAATACAAATACAACCCTAGACAACACGGATTTAGGAAACACAGAGGAACAAACACAGCCACAGTCTTTATATACGAAAGTACTGCAAACGCAATGCATAATAAAGAACAGTGCAACATAGTTTTAATGGACGTGGCAAAAGCGTTCGATAAGGCACTTGGGACTAAAATATAAAATAACCAATCAAGAACTCCCTAACAACTTCACCTCTCTACTGTGTAATTTCTTAGACAATAGAGAAGCACACAATATAATAGGCAATCACACAGGCCCAAGCTTCAGACTTTATAGTGGAGTACCACAAGGAAGTAATTTATCCCCAACTCTTTACACAATCTACTCTTCAGACATGCAGCCACCAATTCACGGTGAATACATTGCATATGCTGATGATGTCACCCAGATCATCCGCCATCCAGGCAAGGCCAAACATGGTTGATGACATTAAAAACAGCTCGCGTCATAATACAAATAAATAATTACGAGAAGAAATGGAAAATAAATCTAATACACAGAAATTAAAAATCATACACATTTCAAGGATAAACCCAGCACCACTCACAGTAAACAACGAAGAAATACAATACTCAAACGAAGGAAAAATACTGGGGCAAACAATAACAAGAACCGGAATAATTAACACATAACAGAGCGCAATAGACTAGCCCAAATACAGCTTACCAAATTAAGAAGATTCGGCAAAATGGAAGAGAAAATACAACTACACCTATTTAAAGCAATTGTCCGCCCCCATCTTGAATACCCGCCAATACCATTAAACACGATCAGCCTCACCAACCAATTAAAACTCCAGGCAACACAAAATAAAGCCATCCGCAGAGCCTCCAAACAACGTCCACCATACACAACCAAAATTAAAGAGCTTCACGAAAAATACAACATTTTACCACTGAACATTAGAACATACAGCCAAGCACAGGCAGTATGGTACAAACTAGAAGTCATGGAAGACGAAATATACAATCGACTAAAAACAGAGGACACCACAAGATCACACAACTGGTGGCCAAAAAGCCTTCTCTATAACCCTCAAGAGCCAGAACTATTGTATACTAAACAGTAAACAAAAGATGAGAGTATTCTACTAGTTACACAAGGACCTAGCAGACCTCTCCAACTAACACAATTATATACCACAGCATAAATAACTTCTTGACGCCAATAAGATAAAAGATGAGAGTTTTCTACTAGTAACACAAGGGCCTAGTAGACCTCTCCAACTAACACAATAACAAACAACCCCTTGCTAGCTAGCTTAGCCTCCTCCCACCCCTGTTCCCTCGAGCTCAGGCGACCTCTTAGTGCGGCCTTCACCACAGCCAGTCAAATCGTCTGTGCTAGGTGGATAGCCCACCTGTTCTTATTATCTACTACTTTACTTCCCGTTTCATAACTTTCCTTCTACCTTACCTCTTCTCTCCCTTCCCATGGCAAACCATTGCCATTTTATCTCCATTATCATCATCATCCTTAGTTTGTACTCACCGCTGAAGATGTGAATTACACGAAAGCGCTTGGGAACTTCGAGTTTTTTCGTTTCCTTGCGGTTATCAGCATATATATATATATATATATATATATATATATATATATATATATATATATATATATATATATATATATATATATATATATATATATATATATGCAAGTAAATCACTGTATGTGCGCGTGATCTAGGTATATGCTGATAACCACAAGGAAAGAAGAAAAACACGAAGTTCCCAAGCGCTTTCGTGTAATTCACATCTTCAGGGGTGAGTACAGACTAGAGAGAGTAATACAAATCAAGTTGAATATATACAGAGGAGGGTGAGACCAGGTCCACAATGGTCAGGTAATTAGGTAATGACCCTACTAATCTTTAAATAGCACACAACGGTTGGTGGTCAGGTCAGATGGGCCAGTGACCCGCCCTCTCACTTGAT
>CAUDMG010001186.1:3245775-3277434 GCA_958450375.1 Homarus gammarus | reverse complement strand
TTTCACTGAAGAAAGTGTCAATTGTGGTCTGTGGGGCATCTCTCCTCCTCACCATTAAATTATGTTTAAAGGAGACCATTGTGTCCTCAACATGACACAAAGTTAGTTCAGATTTTTCCACATCTGGGTGCTTTGAAGCCAGTTCCCTGAACTTCTCCCAGTGGTAAATCACATCTTTAAACTCTGAAGTTGACATATGGTGATCACTTTCCATTTCCTCCTCACCATTGTCAGCCTCTAACATCTCATCCAGTTGCTTCAAGTCATCAGGAGTAAGTTCCCCCTCATGAAACATCACAAGCTCTTCGACATCATCCTCTTCCACTTCAAGGCCCAATGACTGGCCAATGGACGCAATCCCCTGGTCCAACTCTGTGTCATCCTGAAATCCCTCAAAATCATGGACTACTGATGGCCACAGTGCTTTCCATGAAGAATTGAGGGACCTAGTGGAGACTTCTTGCCATGATGACACAACCAATTTTTCAGCCTCCAGGATGTTGAATTGTGTCTTCCAGAATTGTTTCAGTGTGAGTTCAGGATCATTGAAAGTTGCCTGATGACACCACCTAAACATTTTCTTCATGTACAACTTCTTGAAGTTGCTGATCACATTCTGGTCCATTGGCTGTATGATTGATGTAGTGTTGGGAGGCAAAAACAACACTTTCACAAAGTCAAATTGATACTCCAAAGTTCTGGCAAGGTCAGGGTCATGACCAGGAGCATTACCCATGAGGAGAAGAGCCTTTTAAGGGAGTTTATTGGTGGTTAGGTAGCTCTTGACAGAAGGGCAAAACTCCTCAACAGCCCATTCATTAAAGAGCTGTCTTGTCACCAATGCCTTACGGTTGGACTTCCAATAAACTCCAAGCTTTGCTCTTACCACTTTCTGTTGCTTGAACACCCTGGGGTTTTCAGAGTGGTAGACAAGCATAGGCTTCAGTCGGAAATCCCCTGAAGCATTGGCACCAAGCAATAGAGTGAGACGGTCTTTCGTGGGTTTATGCCCAGGTAAAGAGGCTTCATCTCTGGTGATGAATGTTCTTTAGAGCATCTTTTTTCCAGAACAGCCCAGTTTCATCCACACTGAACACTTGCTGTGGAAAATAATTTTCTTCCATCAGTTCTTTAAATTCCACTCAACACTTTGCTGCCCCTTCCTTATCAGCACTAGCAGCCTCGCCATGCCTAATAACACTGAAAATGTCACTTCCTTTCTTAAATTTTTTGAACCAGCCTTTGCTGGCCCAAAAATCTTCAAATTCTGTGCCTGAAGAACCAGGTTGATCTGTCTTTAAATGTTCGTAAATCTCCCTGGCTCTTTCACAAATGAAATCAGTAGAAACTGAATCACCTTTCATCACCTTTTCCCTAATCCAGATGAGAAGTAACCTCTCTGTTTCTGAAATTAGAACTCTACCTTTAAACACTCTGGTAGATTTGTCTCTCACTTTCACTTCTTTAAATTTGTTTGTCTGTGCAAGAATTGTTGACAAAGTTGATGTCGACATGCCATATTCTTTGCATAACGCATTTGTTCTAATGCCTTCTTCATGTTTCTTAATAATTTCCTGCTTGGTTTGGATTGAAATCGCTTTTCTTGATCTCTTAGGCCCCATGCTGGATTCAAACAATGTCAACACATTATCTTTTAAGTTTAAACTAGCCGTAAATAAAGAATATTTTCTTTAAAATAACACTGCACTATTTATTGTCAATATGTAAAATAAATTTCAAAATGACCAATAATTTGCTTGGAAACACAGAAAAAAAGCATTTAGTTGAAGAGTCTCAAGCAAGATGTTACCTCCACTGAAAACAGAGAGAGACTAATGCTTGTTTGGTGTGTTCACAGGCTGGATAGCGTGCCAGAAACTAGTGACCTTACCTTCAATTATGTTCAATATTTGTTAAAATGACTAAAAAATTTAATATTGAACTTTTAAAATTATTGAATAGTATAAACTTCTTGATATTTAATATAATAGTAAGGAATTTAAGCCCTAGAACCGATTACTGTATTGGCGGACTAATACTACAGCTGGTTGACCGCCAAGTGCAAGCGAAAACATGTTGAGGTCGGCTCGTAAGAAACTCGTTAATCGAGGGATTGCTCATTAACAGAAGTTAAGAATCTTATGGGAGGTAACTCGTTAACTGAAATCTCGTTAACCGAGGAGCTCGTTAACCGAGGGACCACTGTACTATTTTATCCTTTACTGCATGAATTAATTCCTATAAATGTTTTGAAGCTTCTGTTGGGCAAGAATCTGGTGACTTATATCTGCATATACCTGTACCCCACAGGTTGGACTAAGTGAGGAAGAGAAGGGACAAGTTCTGGGATGAGTTGATGCAAGCAGTACCTGAGATAGGTCAAAGGAAAATTATTGTTGGAAGTCCTCGATACACGGCACCACTGTACATGGAATTTCTCACTTATGGAAATTTTATTTTAATACCCAGGTTCATCATACTGTACAGCCAAAAATTCCACCATTATAGAAAGTTTTGCGATAAAGGTTACTATATAATATGCCCTGCAAGTAAAAACAAACAAACATAAAATAAAAAAGCATCCAAACTCATTCAAAATTAATTCAACAATTAATAAACAAAGAAGTACCCTAAGTCAAAATTACCATTAGTACATACTGTACTGTACTATACCACCATCATCACTGCATGTCATCTACCCTGAGTTTGTTTACAAGAATAAAAGTTCAGTGAACCATACCTACTGTGACCAAAGCCCTTAAAGTGGTAATAAGACATTAATTCACTAACTCATATTAACTTGACTATAATTGTTTATTCCTTTTCATAACAAAGTGAGATTATTATTTGTATTGTATATTTAGGATGGTAAATGTAAACACACGTTCCTGTTATTGAGGTCTAGGAAGTGAACAGGCAGTTACTATCATTCTGAAATCCCAATTTTATGTAAATGGAACACACACAGAGAGTGGGTGGGTGGGTGGGTGGGTGTGTGTGTGTGTGTGTGAGAGAGATGTTGCTTTACCTTTAAATGATGGCGAGATTTCTACATGGACATACTATTTCCTGTGATGGGGAAAGATGCGAGTTTAAAAAAGGTCGTGTAAGTGAACTTAATAATAAATTTTAAAATATATCCAGAAATTCAGGCAGAGTTTGGGTGCTTTATTGGGGAAAAGTGGGGGGTGGAAGAGGTTTTGCCCAGTACCAATTGACCTTTTAACATGTAAACTATGTTCATCACTTTTGTTCCGCAAAAGTGATGAGCCTACAGCACTGTATATAATTTGAAATTTCCACTGAGAATAAAAAGATAAGTAGTATTTGGAACAGGTGTATTGTAGTTTGCTGAATACTGGTAAGAGTTAATTTCTGCCATGGGACCATGTTTAAAAGCATAAAATATTACTTTTTAAATAGATATATGCCTACACACAGTAACAGCCCTCACCTTACACCAAGTGCACTTGGTTGACTAGACTGCATTTTTGTTTCTTGATGACCATCTCGATGTCTTAGGTCAAATCTGCCATCCAACATGGCCTGAGAGCAAGGGGTACCTCCAGTAGGATCTTCTTGCTCAGTATAATCTGATTGATTATGGTGGTCTGGGCGGATGTGATCATATCTGTTAATTCAGGATGTATATATTAAACATTTGGTAATCACTGAAATGTCACACATACCTTATCATAGGTAATTTCACTCAAGTAAGGACATTAAATAAGACATAATAGATAAACACACACACACACTAACAACAATTAAAGCATTTTCAAAATTTCAACTGCAGCAGGTACTGTACTGAACTCTTTAATGCTTTAACTGGCTAAAGTATTATGCATGATTTCATAATCTGCATAATTTTTAAGCTAATTTGCCCAATTTCAATTTAATGAAAATAAAAGTATTTTCACAAAGTTAGAAAAAACTCAAGACACAAATAATCTTTACCAAACACATACATAATTAAAAAATTCATATAAATAATATTCATAAATATTCATTAAATTTCTGGTAAGGAATTGTAAACTAATTTTTAACAACAAAAGAACATGAAGGGACAAATTCCTTACACACATACAGAATGCTTGCCTTTAAGGAGGAGATAAAGAAATTCAAGAGAAAAATACAGTACCACAGTTTAGTTAACACAGTATAACCTTTTCTTTTCTTTTTTAACCTCTTTCTGTTCTTATTTTTTCGGCCCCCAGGCCCCGTTGTGGGTCTTTCAACCTGTGCCCGGGTAGGCTAATTCCCGTATGTATGTATGCACTGTATGTATGTATTAACAGGAACAATTGGTGCAGCGCACTTCCGGGGATGAGAGATTTCCGGCTAACCAGACGACTTTCTCAAACCCGGAAAATCACCCATCCCTGGAAATATTTCCGGTTAATAGAAAAAACTTTCCAAGTGTCTGAACTATGCATCTTGCACAGACAAACACCAGCCCACATCCTCAGAATGTTTCTGTGTGCTGGGGAGTTTTCCAAGTCTAAAGGAAAATTCAATATGATATGGTCATGAATGAAGCTGTGTGTTACAGCAAAGACTGGGGGGGTTTTCCACTCCAATGTCAAGTGGAGGTAGGGTGGGATATTAATGCTCTCATATTACTGACCTGATACAATGTCAGGTGACCCACTGTTGGGTGGGGGATTAGGACCTGAAGATGTCTTGAATTAACATGAAGGCTAAAATACAGTATTTTTTATACCCAGTACTTACACTTATCACATTGAATTCCTTCAACATTACGTTACATAAAATTTTAAAATGTGTAATGAAAAAGCTGAAAGGTGTGGGTGACTAGAGCGATGGAGTGGAAAAGAGTGGTAACATGCACCAGTATTGCCAGGCACTATGCTCCTCAACAGCCGATCTTTTAATTCACCACCATGTAGTTAACCACGCATAAATTTATGTCGTACAATATGGGGGTGTGTGGGTTGTGTTAGGGTGTCTGGGGGTGGTGTTGTGGTATTACCGTATTTGCCGGCATATAAAACGCACCCCTATTTTACAAGGATATTTTGTGCAATTTTTTTTTTAAGTACGTTTTGCCATACAATTATTGAAAGTGATTTTAAAGTGGTTTTGTTGGGGGAAACATATGATTTTGTGCATGTAAATACAATGTATACTGGAATCAAGTAGGAAATCATATACAGTACAGTATAGTAATATTATACTAACCCAACTCTACCTCTGATCAGAGAATTACCAACAGGATGTGAAACTCGTATTTTTGTCTGTGATGTTTTGTGTTGCCGCGATCTGCCACCAGGATGTAGCACCATTGCTATTGTTTTGACGTCATCGACTCATTGCAAATGGCTGACTGGTGGCTGAACTTTCTGTTAACATTTCTTAATCTTTCTAGGAGCATTTTTCATTTAGATAATAAACAACTATTTCTTAAAAGTAATACAGTCCTTAAATAATGGAAGACGTGTATCTTGTGTGGGTTACGTATGGTGAGGAAGGAGGTACAATGAGATGTTGTGAGCTTCCCTCTGCCGTTAAGCCATTATTTACGTCTTCAGCAAATTTGCCGTAAGTTCGTGATAATAGATTGTGAGAATTGGCTTGTTTTTCGGTATTTTATTATTAGTAATATTATTAGTAACACAAGTTTTGTGCTTAGTGGACTACTGCTCGTCCCAGACTCCCTAACTAGGCACCTCCGCCTATGGAGCTCGGCCTCCCATCCATAAAACGGGTGCATTAGATGCAGGGTAATTTGTGATGCATTAAGAAATAAATAAAAATGTGTCTTATACACCGGCAAATACGGTAATTAATAAATAAGCAATATTGCATCGTCAATGACAGTCGTTTGATGAATAATAGCGTACTACAATTGTCAGTACTATTCATCAAACTACTGTACTGTACTGTCATTAACAATACAATATTTATTATTACTATTATTATTATTTTTTATTTATTTATTTTTTTTTTTACAAGGATTAGCCCACCCGGGCACGGGTCAATGACCCACATCAGGGCCTGGGGGGCAAAAATATAATAATAATAACAATAATAATAATAATAATAATAATAATAATAATAATAATAATAATAATAATAATAATAACAATAATAACTACTGTACTAACAAAATCTAATAAAAAATTTAAATAAAATATTACACTACTACTAATAATAATAATACAGTATTATTAATATTAATAATAAAATTAAAAAAAAATCAATATTAAGAAACGATGTACTGTATGCATGTTGTGTTGTCAAAGTAAGAGAAACAATTGAGACCCTGCAACCGTGTGTAAATGAGGCAGAAAGTCAGATCAGCAACCTGGGACTTGGTCACAATTTTTGTTATGCCTAATAGCAGCAGGTTCTACCATTAGACAACACTATGCTTCCAATATCTTCCCAGGCGGTAGTACCTCCCTGTGTGGGAGGCTTAAATGCTGTGTTGTAGGTTAATTGTGTCCTATGTACAGTACTGCACAACAAACTGCACAAAAAATCAGTAGCGAGCAACAGATGAACCTTGTAGGGGGGCTGGTGACAAAGAATTATGCACTAAGCTTGCCCTGAGGCTAGCCTGAGGTGTATCTACAAGATACATCAGCCAATTACAGATGTCCCAAGAGGTCACATGACAGCATTAACCAATCACAGCGCGTGAGCCTCCGACCAAAGTTATCCCGAGCGTCTCAGCTTCCTGCCACCCACGCACAGAGGACCCATGAAGCAATAGTTTGTAATTTTTCTATACATGTCATAGTACAGTATTTAATATTTTATATTATAAATGACAAAGCATACACCATAAGTGGCTGATCATACGAGAATATATAATAATAAATGTTGGAGGTGTGTGTATTGCTGTATCAGATTAAAAGCTAGGGCCCTTTTCTCGAAATTTATAAAATACATTCATGAAAATGAATGGAAATTAGAAATAACAGATTTATAAATTGCAAAAGGTTGGATGGTCCATCATTATTATTATTTTTTTATAAATACTGTGTTTGTACGTATATACGAATAATTCCCTGAAAATCTTTTGATTTTAAACCGTATTACTCATTAATGAGTCATCCATGCCACAAGTTGACTTGTGCTTCATGAACTACAGTCTCTCCTCAATTTACGATGGGGTTCCGTCCTGACGACCAGGTCGCAAGTCGAAAATAATACATAGAAATTCTAAAATGGGTGTCTCTTTTTCTTCTCAGCACCACGAGAACTCTCACTTTTACGCTTGCCAGCCATTTTAAAGGGAATTACAAATGAAAATTTTGTCAGTATACAGTGCGATCACTAACGTCGGGACTCGAAAATAAGTAATGTGAAAAATATTTTAAACGACCATGGCCGCCGTATGTCCGGGTTATCGTAAGTCGAATGTGTCGAAAGTCGAGGAGAAACTGTATACACGTTTGTGTAGTGATCTCTTGGTGAAGGAGGGGAGGGTGCAGTCGCTATCTCCTACAATACCATATGGACAGGACTGATTTCTGTCAGCTTCCAGTTCCCATTTAGTATTGCATTTTTTCTCTATTACTAAAGATGTTATATTAATCATGATGAACCATAAACCATAAGAAGCCAATCATATGAAAATATAATACTGAATCAATAAATAAACCTGACGAATGTGGCAACACCTGATCAGCCCCAGCCTGCCTACATACTAATGTGTCTTAGTTCTCGGTAGGCCTACAGCAAATCTGATTAGACCACTGTACAGTATTCAGTAAGTGGTTCATTTCATAAGATTTTTTTTTAACAATCTCCCCCCCCCCCTTTTTTAATAGTATTTCTGGTGACCAGAGCATCTCAGAGTCCAAAAACAGCAAATTCCAATATATTGAAGTCCCATTTATCGAGGTGTTACTGTATGTAATTTTCATCGTTAATTTTTACTCTGTTACATGCACACATCATCCTACATACAAATTCTGAAAAAGGTAAAAGAAATAATTGTCCTAAGGTGCAAACACAACGGGAATATACTGTACATTTCTTTGCACATAAGTTAGCTGGCTCAGTGAGAGAGGAGTGGAGGGTGCAGAGCGTAGGAGGCGAAGTGTTGCGAGGGAATCGGTGTCCCAGCTGGTCTTCGTTACGATGGTAAAACGGAGTACAATACAGCTCCTCCCCGACTTACAACCTGCCTTAATTGCACCAAAAATTTGTCCAATTACGTATTTTTGAGTCCCAACGTCAGTGTACTGACAAAATTTTCGTTTGTAATTCACTTCAAAATGGCTGGCAAGCTTAAAAGTGAGAGTTTTGTGGTGCTGAGAAGAAAAAGAGACACCCATTTTAGATTTTCTATGTATTATTTAACCATTTTTGACTTACGACCAATTCGACTTACGATCTGGATTTGGGTCCCTAACCTCATCGTAAGTCGGGGAGCAGCTGCATATGCAAATGGCAACTGTGTTAAACTTTAATTTGGATTTTATTTACTGATTTGACAATAGTGTACAGTATTTTTTGTTGGTATTATTCTTATTTATTCCTCACATTTCCTGGTACAGAGTACTGCACTATATATTATTTTACGAAAACTATGGCTACAGGAGGAAAATACACACAAATTTTTCCTACATACTCCCTGCTAAAATGGGGGTTCGTCTTATATGCCACAAAATACAGTACTGTATTTTTGGAGTTTTTTTATATAATTATTTATCGTTTTTATACATTTACTACATTCACCGGAAGATACGGACAATCGGCTTTTTCAGACAGGTGATCCCACTTTTTAGTCTGGATCTTCAAGGGTTTACAGTACAGCTACTCCTCGACTTACGACATACTCGACCTACGACCACCCGGACATACGACCGCCTCAGTCGTACCAAAATTTTGTCAAATTACGTATTTTCGAGTTCCAACATTAGTGATTGCGCTGTGTACTGACAAAATTTTCGTTTGTAATCCACTTTAAAATGGCTGGCATGCTTAAAAGTGAGATTTTTGTGGTGCTGAGAAGAGAGAGAGACACCCATTTTAGATTTTCTATGTATTATTTAAGCATTTTCGACTTAGGCCTGGATTTGGGTCCCTAAACCCGTCGTAGGTCGAGGAGCAGCTGTATAGTACAGTACTCCCTCTTTATCGACGGATTTTTTATCGACGGATTATTTAGACGGATTTTTATTTTGGCTTTATTTGAACTCTGCGGGCCTTGTTTGTACTTTCGCCGCTAGGCGGCACTAGTGGCGTGACTAGCGTCTACCCGCGGCCCGCCTTCCCTGAACACAGACATCAGCCAAGCTGTATTGTTTACTGTAAGGACCGATGTTTACTTCAATAAATGAAATCGTAAGTTTGCTAGTATTTTTGTCCACTTATTATATTATTATTTATACACTATTATTTAAGGTTATGTGTAAAGGAAACGCATTAATGCTTAAAGGTACATTTATTCAACATATGCTAATAATAGTTAGAAAAATTTCGTAACCATCACGGTATCGATGGTTTCTTTATCGACGGCCGTCTACAGAACGTAACCCCCGTCGATAAAGAGGGAGTACTGTACAGGCATTCCTTGAGATATGAATGTGTTAGGTTCCAAAAAACATTTGTTAAGTGAATTTACAAATCTTGAATAAAAGAACATTCACTATGGGAAAAATAGGGTCCAATTCCCCAATGACAAAAATACCCCAATATCCGAGGTTAAGAATCAAGAGAATTTTCTGAAAATGTCTTAAATAAAGATGAAAGTTAAAGTATTTTTGGGGGGACCTGACCTGACTCAATGTCAGGTAGAGGTAGGGTGGGGTGGGGGATTAGTGGTCTCATATTACTGACCTGATGGAATGTCAGGTCACCCTTTCTTGGGCAGGGGATTAGTGGGTCTCATGACTTGAAGATGTCTTGAGTAAACAAGAAAGCTGAAGTATTTTTAGGGAGATTGTAATAAGTATAAGTAAAAATGAGCAAAGTTTATCCATTCAACATTACATTTCATAACATTTTAAAATATGAAGTGAGAGAGCAGAAAGGTGTGGATGATTAGAGAGATGGAGTGGAAAGGAGTAGTAACATGCACCAGTGTTTGTCAAGTGGTAAGCTTCTCAACAGCTGATCTTTTAATTCGCCTCCATGTACTGGTAGCCACACAAGACCCTCACTGGATACTTGTTGTCTTAATTCCCATTTGTGTGTGTGTGTGTGTGTTTTTTTTTAGCTTGCCAAGCACTTTGTAGGATTTGAAGAGGTTGATGAAGAATTTGTTCAGGAGTCAGGTGGTGAAGTGACATGCCAAGACACTTACACAACACAAGCATTAACAGCACTACTAAACCATTGTCTTATAACATTTTACATTATAATTTGTATTTAAAAATTAATTGATACATGGTGGCTCGACTGGGCTACATTTGCACTTAGACAACTGATCAATGAATAAACCAGGGCATATGGAAACTCATTATACACGAGTGATGTCACGAACCTTTGAAACTGCAACCACAACTTCTGAGCAACCACATAAATTATCACAACATTTACTCAAATGTACTAAAACTATTATGTCTGGTGCAATATACTGTAAGGGATTTATATACTCAAATTAATCGCTGTCTTACAGGAATTCCAGCACTGCAAGTTACATTCTCCTAAGTCAAGTCAGTGACATTTTAGAAGCGAAAAAATATAAAACCCCCCTGCCTTTCATAATCTTTGAGTAAGTGTTAATCTCCCCTCCTGGCTGTCTACACCCCTCCCCAGCCACAGGGAAAAGGGTCCATTGGGGGGTAAAAGTGACCACAACACCCACTCCCCCAAAGGGTCACCTCACTGTTTGTATACTGTACTGACTCATTCATGATACAATATTGTTTATTTGTTTTTCATTAATTACTAAAGATACATTACAGTACTGTAATAATCTGTGCTTACTACAGTAAAACATGTACCCTTCATAAGAGGCGCTAAGCATTAGAAGGGGTGAAGCGACACCCCAGCCAAAATGCGTTTTTTGATGAATATCACTATTTTCACCCTTCCTCTACATGTTGGCATTGGATGTAACCCTCTAACTACAATAGAAATATGTAGAAAGTCCTTCAAAAATAAGGCGTGATTTCGCCTCAGGCCTGAGCTACTATCTGGCTGTGCGCTCAGTCAAAGAAGGTGGCAACATCCCGTTCAGAGTGAGAGGAGCGCGAGCCAATGGCAGTGCGCCTAGCTCGGACCTTACCCCCTGAGGCAGCCAATCACATTGGATTTCCCCTTGCAACGTCACAACTCCTCGGCCAATTAGCGCGCCCAGATGCTGCCTCCTTGTTAGTTTTGGCGCATTATATAGCATAAGGAGGTTCAGTGTACTTTCTACACTTTTAAGCCAGGCCTATTATTCCTGAGCGTGTGTTTAGTGACGACAGTGCTCACTTGGACAACCCAGGAATGCTTGGTGATAGTGATTTGGGTACAGTATACTCATAATACAATAAGTGACTGCTATGCATCACAAGACCTTTTTGCAGACTGTGTTTTGGTACATAGTTACGTGACATGCACTAGTGGCAATAATGATGACGAAAGTGAAGATGAAAATGATGAAAGCGAGTCTAATGGAAACACAAACAGTGACACTAATGTATCACAACAAGAACATACAGACTGTGAGGAGGTAGAAGTGGACAGTGACGAGACATGCATTGACCTTGATAGTGATGAAAGTGAGCCTGACCCAACGAATGCTAGTGAAAGTGAGCCCAGAACTCAGTCTTATAATAAAACTGAGCTGCTTCCGGCATCAATAATCAATGATTTAGTTGACGAAGAATCTGTGTGGCGATTTTTAGAGAGTGCAGAGAAAGATTTTGATCGACGTGATTGATTATGATGAGGTCATTAAAGTTATACGCACTCCTCAGGATTTACGTAACTTCAAGTTACTACAATCATCAGGGATAATAAAACGAAGGAACTAAACAAAGTTAGACTGTAATACTATTATCATAATACTGTTCTTACCAAAGATTATGCAAACTTTCTCCGCCTTTGTATTCGTATGTTAATTACGTTGGTGGGGGGGGGGGGGGAGTGTAGTGGTGTTTCCTTATTATTACACACTATTATACTGTACTTAACAATATTATAAATCTTTAGCTAATAATAGGGACGGAAAGATAAATACTGATAGGCAAATGAGTTTTTTATTATTATTTCATTTTTGGGGGGTTTAGGGGGGGGGGGGGTAAGACAAGCATTGTTTTGGTGATCATCAATTTGTTTTACAGTATTAGACCACAATAATAAGAAAATTTTGCAGAAAAATGCGATTTTTGTTGGTTTGAAGATCAAACAACTGTACATCACAGGTAGTTATTCTCATTCAACTCGTGATAAAATAATAACTATTCACAGTACTAACTTCCAGTTTTCAGTTTGCTAGGAGATGGACTGAGCTGCACAGAAAAAAAAAACCCTCTAGCTTAAAAAACAAAAAGTTATGGTTGTTTGAACTTCAAAAAACTTAAACACGTTTTTCTCAGCTTCTTGAATATGGCGCTTCACCCCCTTCTAATGCAGAGTGCCTCATATACAATACATTACAGTATAGGACTATGTATATACCTCATAGGTAAAAATTGTCATTCAAGACATCTTCAGGTCATAAGACCCACTAATCCCCCAACCAAGAAAGGGTAACCTGAAATTCCATCAGGTCAGTAATATGAGACCACTAATCCCCTACCCTGCCTCCATCTGACATTAAGTCAGGTGAAAGGTCAGTTCAGGTCCCCCCAAAATACTTTAACTTTCATCTTTATTCAAGACATTTTCAGAAATGCTCTCAATTTTCGGCCTCGGAAAATTTGTTCCCAAAGCCAAAATTTTTTTAAAATTGTGGCTTGGGGAAAGATTTTCCGAGCAAATATCAATTCCGGCTATCTAAGAGTTCCAGGTTTGAGGGATTCCGGCTAACGGAGTTATTACTGTACTGTATTACTGTATGTACTCAAAAATACAAATTGAAAAATAACAATATGGCAACTCACAGCATGGCAGGAGGCTGAGATACCAACCAGGTGACACTCCCCCCCCCCCACAATTGCCAGGGACATAAGAAATTTTTATTCACTTTATGTTTTTGACCTTATAATTTTTTTTTTGGTGTACATTCTGTATGTAGGATTGTGCACATGTAAATGAATGAAAAAAAAATATGAAGAAATATATGTTTATACGTACAGGTATACCCAAAATTACGAGTTGAGAAACAACCATAACATAACTCCTACCTCAGCCTGGGTGGGAGAATGCTATCGGGAGGTGGCTGCCCCAGCTGACTCCTGAGGGCCCACGATTTGAATTTTCACCCAGACCCAAATTCGTATAAGCAGGAAAAGCTTTCGTATCTCTAAATACCAGTGTCAATAGAGGAAATTTGTATAAGCAAATTTTCGTATTTTGAGGGATACCTGTACCTGATTTACATCACATCTCATCAACCATAAAATTATTGACATCATCCATACTATTTGTGTCCACTTCCTGTGTGAAAAACTCTCCTCTCCTGAGCCCCACTCTTTCTTCTCTTGAGCCACCCACTCTTATCCTAAACCATCCATTATTCTGTCTCTTGAGCCACCCAGTCTCTCTTCTCCTGAGCCAACCACTATTCTCCTAAACCATCCATTCTTGTCTCCTGAGCCATTCACTCTTCTTCTCCCGATCCTTCCACCCTTCTGTATCCTGAGTCGCCCACAGTTTCTTCTCTTCAGCCACCCACTCTTCTCCTAAACCACCCAACATACTGTCTCCTGAGCCACCCACTCATTCTTCTCCTAAACCACCCATTCTTCTGTATCCTAAGCCTCCCACTCGATTCCTGAGCCACCCACTCCCTTGTCTCTTTAGCCACCCACTTTTTTTTACCCTGAGCCACCCACTCTTTTGTCACCTGAACCACCCACTATTTCTTCTCCTGAGCCACCCATTCTTCTGTCTCATGAGCCACCCACTCCTTCTTCTCCTAAGCCACCCACTCTTCTCTCCTGAGCCACACACTCTTCTCCAGAGCCACCCATTCTTCGGTCTCATGAGCCACCCACTCTTTCTTCTCCTGAACCACACCACTCTACTCTCTCCTGAGCCACACACCCTTCTCCTGAGCCACACAATCTTGTCTCATTAGCTACCCATTCTTCTACTGAGCCATCCATCCTTTTATCACATGAGCCACCCACATTTTCCTCCTGGGCTATCCACTCTTCTGTAAGCTGAGCCACCCACTCGTCTCCTGAACCACCCACTCTTTCTTCTCCTGAACCACCCACTCTTTCTTCTCCTGAACCACCCACTCTTTCTTCTCCTGAGCCACCCACTCTTCTCTCTCCTGAGCCACACACTCTTCTCCTGGGCCTCCCATTCTTGTCTCATGAGCTACCCACTCGTCCTTGTCCTGAGCCACCCACTGTCCTCTCTCCTGAGCCACACACTCTTCTCCTGACCCACCCACTCTTCTGTTTCATGAGCCACACTCTTCTGAGCCACCCACTCTTTCTTCTCCAGAACTGTTCATTCTTTCTTCTGAGCCACTGAACTCTTGTCTCATGAGACACCCACTCTTTCTTCTCATCAGCCACCCATTCTTCTGTCTCATGAGCCACCCACTCTTTCTTCTCATGAGTCACCCACTCTTTTATCTCCTGAGCCACCCACTCTTTCTTCTCCTGAGCCACCCATTCTTTATTCTCCTTAGCCACTCACTTTTTCTTCTCCTGAGACACCCACTCTTCTGTTTCATAAGCCACCCACTTTCTTACCCTGAGCCACCCACTCTTTTGTCTACTGAGCCACCCACTTTTCTTCTCCTAAGCCACCCACTCTTTATTCTCCTGAGCAACCCACTTTCTCTCCTGAGTTACCCACTCTTTTGTGTCCAGAGCCAGGGACTCTTCTGGCTCCGGAGCTACCCACTCTTCTGTCTCAGGAGCCACCCACTCTCTCTCATGAGCCATCCATTCTTTCTTCTGAGCCACCCACTCTTGTCTTTTGGGCCACCCACTCTTTCTTCTCCTCAGCTACCCACTTTTCCTTCTCCCGAGCCACCCCCTTTCTCTCAAGAGCAACTCACTCTTCTACTGAGTCATCCATCCTTTTGTCTCATTAGCCACCCACATTCTTCTACTGAGCCACCCACTTTCTTCTCCTGAGCCACCCACTCTTTTGTCTCCGGAGCCACTCACTCTTTCTTCTCCTGAGCCACCCACTTTTCCTTCTTCTGAGCCACCCCCTTTCTCTCATGAGCAACCCACTCTTCTACTGAGTCGTCCACCCTTTTGTCTCATTCGCCACCCACTTTCTTCTCCTGAGCCACCAACTCGTTCTTCTCCTGAGCCACCAACTCGTTCTTCTTCTGAGCCACCAACTCGTTCTTCTCCTGAGCCACCCACTCGTTCTTCTCCTGAGCCACCCACTCGTTCTTCTCCTGAGCCACCCACTCGTTCTTCTCATGAACCACCCACTTTCTTCTCCTGAGCCACCCACTCGTTCTTCTCCTGAGCCACCCACTCGTTCTTCTCCTGAGCCACCCACTCGTTCTTCTCCTGAGCCACCAACTCGTTCTTCTCCTGACCCACCCACTCGTTCTTCTCCTGAGCCACCAACTCTTTCTCCTCCTGAGCCACCCACTCTTTCTTCTCCTGAGTCACCCACTCGTTCTTCTCCTAAGCCACCCACTCGTTCTTTTCCTGGGCCACCCACTATTCTTTCTCCAGAACCACCCACTCTTCTTTCTCCTGACCCACCCACTCTTCTTTTTCCTGACCCACCCACTCGTTCTTCTCCTGAGCCACCCACTCTTTCTTCTCCAAAGCCAAACACTCTTCTGTTTAATGAGTCACCCATTCTTTCGTCTCATGGGCCACCCATTATTTTGTCTCACGAGTCACCCATTATTTTGTCTCATGAGCCACCCATTCTTTCTTCCCCTGGCCACCCAATTTTTTGTGTCATGAACGACCCATTCTTTCTTGTCATGAACCACTCACTCTCTTCTCTTGAGTGATCCAATCTTTTGTCTCATTAGAAACCCATTCTTGTAGCCTTTAGTCCTGTAGTATATATATACAGAACTGTAAACAAAAGGCATGTCTCGGTAGGCCAGTCCACCCCTGCCCCAGAACCTCACAACGGACATATACAGCTGGTGTAAACTGTCATAAGATAAAATGAACAAACCACCATGAATTAGGCAGTGCTGAGTTATCAAGGTCCTGCATACCAACTCACCACCCATTCACAAACTAAGTAATTAAGTACAGTTTTGTAGATGCAAACATTTCCAAGATGAGAAATCACTCCTGCCAACAATAAAGACTGTGACCATTGCCAAACTGCAAGAGAAGAGCTAAAAGCACGCCCTTACAATTCATGGATTTTTAATTTGCTGCCTTCGATTATTCGTCGAAGACACCCTGGATATACCCAAGGATGTCTGTGGTAGTTTTAAGTTGGCGGCATGTGCTCAGCCGAGACGGGGAGCACACTAGTTTGTGGCATCCCATAAGTTGTCTCTCTTGTCCCAGGCTGGCCCACGCACTCACTCCGCCTCAGTCCGGGATAAACATTTGTCCGTCTCGTACGTGTACTACTCTCCTCTCTTAACAACTGTGCTTCTCGTGCTTGTGATGGCTCCCAAACGCACTCAACCACCTTCATCCAGCTGCGATAAGGCGCCCAAACAAGTGAAGAGAGAAAAGGTCATAACCCTACTGGAGAAAAAGCAACTGCTGGACAAACTTTGGGAGTGGCCAAAGCTTTGTCGCGTGTGGCCGAGAGTATGGCATCAATGAGTCAACTGTCCGCTACATCAAGAAGAAAGGGATATTTGTAATACCGTTGCCCTAAGTGCCCCATCTTCTGCCCAAGTAGTCACTAATGTGAGGGATACAGCTATGGTGAAGATGGAGAAAGCCCTTAACATCTGGATTGAGGACTTTAACCGACACCACATCCCTCTCAGCCAAAAGTTTATCCGTGACAAAGCCAAGGTCCTGTCTGACTGATACCATGCTGAGGAAGGCAGTGAAGGGGAAGTGAGTGGTGAGGGTGGTGTTAGTGGTGAAGGTGGCGCTAGTGGTGAAGGTGGTGCTAGTGGTGAAGGTGGTGCTAGGGCTGGTGGTTTTGGTGATACCTCAAAGAAAGGTTTTAATGCCAGTAAGGGGAGATTTGAGAACTTCAAGAAGCACTACAATCTGCACAACTTAAGGATCACTGGGAGAAGGGTTATAAGCTGGAGCAGGCTTTCAACGCTGATGAGACTGGCTTGTGGTGGAAGAAGATTCCAGCCAGGTCGCTCATTTCCAGGGAAGATAGGACTCTGATTACGACATGGACAACCCTACTCCTGCCGTTCCCAGTTCTGACCTCCCTCCGCTTTCCCCTGCCTCCTCTTCCGAGGCAGATATGGAGCACTTGTAACTCCCCTGCCTTCATCTTCATCACCATCACAATTCATCATGATATTCATCAGTAGCAGGGGAGAAAGGAAAAGCCTCTACACAAACAGTCAGCACGTAATGGTGTGTTAATCGCTTTTTTTTATGTACCCCAATACTTATAATAATGGGAAAAAAATTAAGACTTATTTTTACATACAATAAATTTACCCCCCCCCCCCCGTCAGCAAATGATATTCGCAGACACGGCAAATCGCGGACATTTTCAGACCCAAGTCCCGCGAATTTTAAGGTTTTTTTTTTTTTTTTTTTTTTTTTTTTTAGGAATTAGCCCACCCGGGCACAGGTCAAACAACCCACAACGGGGCCTGGGGGCGAAAAAAACAAAGAAATTGAAAATAGAGAAGAAAAAGGTTATACTGTATATTAATAGAAAAAATTCATCATTAGCACTCTAGGATTACCTGCACGTTCTCCCATAGAAGCATGTTCCTCTCAGGTAATATCGACACACCATTGAAGGGCGTGCTGCATCTCGACTGTGGGAAAAACGACACCGCTCTCCCTCCCGACAAGCACCATTTATAAAATATCTGAAAAAGAGGAAAAAGAGTATCAATTTTATATCTGCATTAAAATACTTGCCATGCAACATTTTTAAAGAGTCTGAAGTAAGCTATATCATAAAACTAAATCTTAACATATTCCTGTACAATATCAGGGGCAGATCCATGAATTTTTGAAGAAAGGAGGAAGGGCAGACCTGCTCAGATGGTTGAGGTAACTTATGACAAGTACTGTACTACACAGTGAGCCAAAGTTGTCAAGTAAGGAAGTAAATTTACTTGAGTACTGTACTGTATTCAAGTAAATTTTGGGGGTAGATAAGACAGATAAGACATAGCCATATAAGACGTGCCTCCCATTTTAGCAGGGAGTACTTAGGAAAAAAAATTTATATGTAGTTTCCTCCTATAGCCATAGTTTTCTTAAAACAATATATATACAGTACAGGTACAGTGAACCCTCACTTTACGCAGTCAATTGAACCCACGGTGGCCCGCGTAAAGTGAGAAACGCGTAAAGTGAACAACATAACATATGGGATTAATTGAAATAGAGACCGGGCCGACCCCCAAACTCCACTTTTTCAGACACAATACCTACGTTGTAGTAAAAATAACTTCTTAATTTTATGATGGTATGCACACACAATTAATAATTAAGAGAAATATCAATAATATTAGGTTTTTTAACACTTACATTAGTAGAAAAGATGGCTGGGCACACGGGGATGGGGGGTTGGTTCCGAGGCAGAGGGCAGATTATTGGCCCTCACCTGTATCACTTGTATCACTATTAACCACAGAGGCTTGCAGGGCCTCTTTGTCAAACCCCTCAAAGTCCATATCCTCACTATCATTATCACTATCACTGACTTGGGCCGGCTGTGGTGTGTGGCGGGTGAAGAACTCGGAAATGTTTTGATGACTGGGCGACCTTGTGCGCACCCTGCTCGCGCTGCTCTCCGCGTAAAAGGGTACACACACCACAGAAAGTGAGCATTCCGGTTTCGGCAGGGTACCGCGTAAACGCGTAAAGTGGGACCGCGTAAAGCAAGGGTTGACTGTATACAGTACAGTACAGTACCAGTAAATGTGAAGAATAAATAAAAATAATACCAATAAATAAGTTTCAACAAAAAATACCGTATTGCCAAACCAGTAAATACAGGTACTCCCCGACTTACGACCGACTCGACTTACGTCCACCCGCACTTACGACCTGCCTCAGTCATACCAAAATGTGGTCAAATTATGTATTTTTGAGTCCCAAAGTCAGTACACAGACAAAATTTTCATCTGTAATTCACTTTAAAATGGCTGGCAAGCTTAAAAGTGTGTTTTGTGGTGCGGAGAGGAAAAAGAGACCCAATTTTTTATTTAAGCATTTCCGACTTGCGACCATTTTGACTTACGACCTGGATATCGGTCCCTAACCCCGTCGTAAGTCGGGGAGTACCTGTAAATGCCAAATGAAAGTTTAACACAGTCACCATTGGCATATACCTGTACACCCTGTTCACCATAGCATCATAGATCCTAACTCCGCCTTTTCCCTAGGAACGCTCCCTCTCCCTACCAACTGCCAGGCCATCCTCCCGCTCCCTCACTGAGCCAGTTAACTCATGTGCAAATAAAGGCATATTCCCTTATGTTTGCCCTTAGGACAATTATTTCTTCACAATATGTATGTAGGACAGTGTGTGCATGTAACTGAGTAAAAATAAATGAAGAAAGTTACGTACAGTAAACGGTATCTACCCGAAAATACGAGTTGAAAAACAACTATTACACCTCACAGCTTGGCCCAGTAGCCTGGTGGTTACAGTGACGAGTCTAATCTGGCTACAATGCCGTCAGCAATGATAACAGATGCAAATGTGAAAAGAAAGTTATTTGTAAATCTTCATTTGTATCGGGTACCTGTATTTGTAGATTGAAAAAAATGTTGTAGAAATGGCATTAATGGACTGTAAGAGTTCAGAAATGGTTATTGCTTAGCCACCTCTGAAGAGTTAGGTGTCTACAGTACGGATGTTAATCGTCTCAGGTTATCATCATCAATACAGTACTGTAGTTATAAATTGAGCTTTTATATTTACAATAATTATTTTTTAATTAAAAATAATAATTACGTGCTTAAATAAGCAATATTTTTAATTCTGGAGTTGGGTGAGGTAGAATTTAGCCTAATGGAGACAGCAACTGGGGGAATTCATTAGCTTACGGGAGACCGCAACCTCACAAATTGGATTAATGAAAATATTCAGTTGTTGTTCTTGCCCCTAATGTCACCACCTCTCTTATTCAACCTTTGGATCAGGGATCCATTGCCTTATTCAAACGAATGTATTTGAAGACAACAAAGAAGCAAATGGCAAATGCAATGAGTTCTGACCAAGAACTGTCTATCCAGCAATTCTCAGTCGTACCAAAATTTGTCAAATTACATATTTTCGAGTCCCAACGTTAGCGATTACGCTGTGTACTGACAAAATTTTCATTTGTAATCCACTTTAAAATGGCTGGCAAGCTTAAAAGTGAGAGTTTTGTGGTGCTGAGAAGAAAAAGAGACACCCATATTAGATTTTCTATGTATTATTTAACCATTTTCGACTTACGATCAATTTGACTTACGATCAATTTGACTTACGACCTGGATTTGGGTCCCTATCCCCGTCGTAAGTCGAGGAGCACCTGTATATAAAGTTATAAACCATGCATTTACCTACAAAAACATCATAAGAAACATTTTATCATTACTAGAGAGAATGAAATATTATTCTAACAAACACCAATTGACAACTACAGGTACTCCCCGACTTACAACGGGGTTAGGTACCGACTTCCAGGTCGTAAGTCGAAATGGTAGTAAGTCGGAAATGCTTAAATAACACATAGAAAATAAAAAATTTGGGTCTTTTTTCTTCTCAGCACCACAAAACACTCACTTTTAAGCTTGCCAGCCATTTTAAAGTGAATTACAGATGAAAATTTTGTCTGTGTACTGACTTTGGGACTCAAAAATACAGTACAGTGACCCCTCGGTTAACGAACTCAATCCGTTCCAGAAGGTCGTTCGTTAACCGAAAAGTTCGTTAACCGAAACCATTGTTTCAATGGGTTTTTGGGTAATTGGTTCCAGCTCACCGAAAATTTCCTAAATTCAACAAAAATGGTAGAAAAGTTCACTTACTTTGAGGTGTGTATGTAGAAGGCTCCTGGATGATGATGATGATGATGATGGGATTTAGAATGGGGATGGAGGAGAAGGAAGAAGAGAAGGCATTGGGGTGGAAGAGAAGTCACCCCATGGCGCCATTTCACCCATAAAATTTTTGCTCTCTTGGTGTAATTCAAGATTATTTTCTTTAAATCAACACTGCACTGCATTATATATTGTCAATATGTAAAATATATTTTAAAATGACCAATAATTTGTTTGGAAACACAGAAAAAAAGCATTTAGTTGAAGAGAGTCTCAAGCAAGATGTTACCCCCAGTGAAAACAGAGAGAGACTAACGCCTGTTTGCTGTGTTAAGAGGCTGGATGCCGCGCATTAAACAAATCACTTTACCTTCAATTATGTTCAATAATTGTTAAAATGACTAAAAAATTGAATATTAAACCCTTAAAATTATTGAATAGTATAAACTTCTTGATATTTACAAAAATAGTAAGGAATATAAGCCCTAGAACCGATTAATGTATTGGCGGACTGATACTAAAGCTGGTTGCCCGGTCAGTGCAAGCGAAAACATGTTGAGGTCGGTTCGTAAGAAATACGTTAACCGAATTTTTGTTCGTTAACTGAATTGAAGATCCTTATGGAAGGCAGTTCGTTAACCGAAATTTCATTAACCGAGGGGTCACTGTACATAATTTGACCACATTTTGGTACGACTGAGGCAGGTCGAAATTCTCACGAACAACACGTTTTGTTGTGAGCATCAGCTGGTCAGCTGATGGGCTAGTCTGCCAATTCAGTAAACTGTATTCTATGTTTACATTCGTTCCAGTGGAGTAAATATCAAGAAAGTTGTGCTCTTTAATATTTGTGCATTTTTTATATTAAAATTATTAGTCATTTAAAAATTTAGTTAACATATTGATAATATATGTAGTTCAGGGATCTAGTTTTTTGTGCGCTCATCAGCCGCTTGACTCAGCCACCAGGCGTCAGTTTGGCTTTGTTGACAGTGGAGTGAACATCAATTTTGTTGGTGTCTTGAATATTTTTGCATTTTTACATTAAAATTATTGGTCATTCTGAAATTTAGTTAACATATTGATAATATATAGCGCAGTGCAGTGTTGATTTAAATAAAATAATCTTGAATTACACCCTGTGAACTTAAAATTTTATTGGTGAAATTACTGCATCAAGCATGGGTCCCCTGAAAGGTGATTTCTCCTCCATCCCCACTTCCTTCTCTTCTTCCTTCTCCTCCACCCCCACTTCTAATTCCCATCATCATCATCAACCAGGAACCTTCTACATACACACCTCAAAGTAAGTGTACTTTACTGCATTTTTTTTTACTATGTATGTACTCTTCTGTGAGCTGGAACCAATTACCCATTATCCCATTGAAACAATGGATTCGGTTAATGAAATTTTCGGTTAACGAACGACTCTGTGGAACAAATAGCGTTCATTAACCGAGGGACCACTGTATAGCGATTCCAAAGGACCTCTAAACACCCTTTCTCTCTGGAGTGCACGGTCATGAGCTAAAGCAATTATTAGTTACATCTTCACGCTCACTAGTTGTGCTTGAAGTACTGTACACCTGGCAGCTCTTTGTGTTTTGAGACAGTTTGTATAGTAGAGAAAACAGGAGTTTTTTCCACCTAGTGGAAGCTTGCGGGTGCACGGTGGCCACCGTAACTTTTGCTGTATGATAAGTTGGGTTACAGTCACCATAAACTGTTAGTGAATCACCCATTCAACCTTAAGGTTGATCATAAAGGGCAATATTAAAGATCGTTTAGCTTGAGATCTCCCTATGGGGATTGCCCACTTTTCCATTCAAGAAGCGTAGTGAATCCTCAAGGCAGGAGCAATGCTCACGGATATTACTGGAATTTTTATGAGGAGGAGGAGGGAGCCCTAAGCAAGCCCTATGGATAAATCATAGTTGACTGTAACTTAATTGCAATTACAAATATGTTGCAATGCTTCTTGTATTGTCAAAAAAATAATTATCATACATTTTGATGAATTTCTTTGATGGACAAGGATGGATATATACATCGTTAAGACATTCATACTCAACCCCCCAAAATTTGATATGTCACCTTTGTTTACCAAAAATCAAACTGCCAAATTTGAATCCCATTAATGAATCTAGTGTGAACATAGAGGAAGGTCTTACTATAGAAATATCCCATCAAATTTGTTGTCTTTAGGCCAACTCTAACACACCCATGTGTGAAATCACTTGATAATTCTATTGATTTAGTATAATACAGTAGTACGTATCTTAATTGCCCATAACTAACATTAAGTATGGGTTGTTTGACACATTCCAGGAAGATTTCTCTTCAGTTACCAACATTTTTACTGTTGACATATTAATCAGATAGTACGTTATTGTATATCTGAGATTTATGAAATATTTCAATACTTGTAGCATATTAGCCTAGGTCTCCATGTGAACTCATTCATCACCTATACAAATTGGTAAATTTTTACAAGTTGCCCATAATGTCCCCACAATATTTTTGGGTCCAGTTCTAGATATATCTCACCATTCTAAGTACCTTTCATTCTAACCATTTCTGTCAAAAATGAACCATAGTTAACGTAATAGAACCTGACCTAACCAACCAAAGAAACCTACCTAACCTTACCTAACTCCCTATGCCGGGGGACGAACCCACTATATTAAACAAAAAAAACTTATTTTGTTATCTGGTACCAATGAAATCAATATTATTGAAGCGTCATGGTATAATTTTACATTTTATGTGGACATGAGAGTATGCGCAGACAGAGTAGGCCGGTTGTAAACCAACAGACGACATGCGGTAACTCGCCAGATTATGGGCAACTTGTAAAAAAAATATCACATGATTTGTACTTTGCACAATACAGTATACAGTACATGATTATTCTATTGATTCAGTATATGTTTATTTGATTTTTATTCCCCACAACTAACAGTAATTGTGATCAGCTGTTCGTATAAGGCATACCAACATTCACTTTTTCTTATGTTGGCAGACCTGGAGCAAGTCCCACGATTTTGTACCACCTAAAATGCGACCAACGCCCATGGCCTGGGCAAAGCTCACCGTGAGGTTTCCTCATGAGAAAAGCCCACGTAAAACGATTTTGAATACTGTCCAGAGATTTACGATCACGTCATTTGTGAATCTATGCCAAGTTACAAAATATTATTTTTTCAGTGTTTTTCATAAAAAAAACAAAAAAAAAACATGAATTTCCACTAGCAACCCACAGTTCGATGGAATTTTCATACCAGACATGGAGCTACATTTTTGGATGACTTATGACACTTGTTGGGAATAATTATGATATCAGGTGATGCAGTGAAATGGCTAACCTAACTTAACCATTAACCATTTTTTTTTTACGGGGATTAGCCCACCCGGGCATAGGTCAACGACCCACATCGGGGCCTTGGGGGTGAAAAAATATGAATAGAAAGAAATTAAAAATAGAAAAAGAAAAGGTTATACAGTATTAATCTACAACGCAAAGATGCCGGAAAACCAGCTTTTTAAATAAAGACAGATTGTATGAGAATGGAAACACAGAAGGCAGTGCATTCCACAATTTGGCTGTATGAGGAAAGAAGGATGTACTATAACGGGTTATTCTAGTGTGACCGACATCCAGAGAGTAAAGGTGGGCACCGCGGGCAAGATGTGTGTTACAAGCACACGGCCTTGCCGGCGGTACACGTGATGCCAAATCCATCGAACGTTGCCAGTTAAAGTACCTGTAAAAGAGAGAGAGTGAAGCAACATTGCGGCAAAGAGAAAGGGGAGAAAGATTGTCAACTAAAGGAGGAGAGTAAATAAGATGAAATGCCTTTGATTGCACCATATCTAACAATTGGAGAGAAGAAGAGCCACCCCAGATATGAGAGCAGTACTCCAAGTTAGAACGAATGAATCCCTTATATACTTGAAGCAACTGCTCAGGAGTGAAGTAGCTATGGCATCTGTAAGCATTCCCAACTTTCGGGAGGCAGGTTTAGCAACGTTGAGGATGTGTGGCTTCCATGACATATTAGACGAAATGGTGAGGCTTAGCATATCTATTTTAGAATTTGGCGTCCTGAAATGTGATTGGTGGGAGATCATCTAATTTGGATAGTGTAATTGGTAAACACTGAGTTTTATTACTATTGAATTGAACCAAGTTTCTACCTCCCCATTCGGAGATGCTGCACAGATCCGCATTGATAGCTGTAATGATATCAGCTCTAGAAACAGATCTAGTTGAGAGCTAGGGGGAACGGGAAAATGTGAAGAAGAGTGAAGAGTAGAATCTTCAGCATAAGAATGGATAGATTAGTTGTTGTGTGAAGTAAATCATTGGTAAAAAAGAAGGAAGAGAGTAGGTGAAAGAACAGAACCGTGTGGAACACCATTATTGGCAGAGAAAGAGCGAGAGATCGATCCCTCGACAACAACTGCCATGGATCGGTTCTCAAGGAAGCTGGAGATTGGAGAACAAAGTGGGAGAGAGAAACCATAAAAGGGAAGTTTAGAAAGCAAAAGACTTGTGCCATACCCTGTCAAATGCTTGGGAGATGTCGAGGGCCAAGACGAAAGTTTCCCCATAATCCCTAAGAGAGATTGACCAAAGATGAGTGCAGTAGGAGAGCAGATCACCAGTCGATCTCGCCAGGCAAATGCCATACTGGTGATCCAACAAAAGAGAATGGTGTTCAAGGTGACGGATAAAATGAGATTAAGATAGTTTCA
This sequence comes from Homarus gammarus, assembly GCA_958450375.1. NCBI lineage: Eukaryota > Metazoa > Arthropoda > Malacostraca > Decapoda > Nephropidae > Homarus > Homarus gammarus. Next base: position 3,251,479 of record CAUDMG010001186.1, on the reverse strand, counting down.
AAAATCTTAGAGAGGGATGAAGTTAGGGCAATGGGGCGGTAGTTAAGAGGGATTGGACTGATCACCCTTCTTCGGGATGGGCTGAACCGAGGCATACTTCCAAGAAGGAAAAGTTTGGGTTTTGAGGCAAAGGCAAAAGAGGCGAGCAAGCACAGGGGCCAAAACTTCAGCACACTCCCTCAGAACCAGAGGGGGTATTCCATCCGGTCCATGCACCTTATTCACATCCAACCTGGATAACACACCAGCAACCCTACGAGTGGAGATTATAGGAAAGTGCATAGGTTCAGTAGGAGGGATAGAGTTGGAATCGTCTAAGGTGGAGTTAGAGAAGAATAAGATGCCAAAGAGACTGGCATTATCAGGGGGAGAGTTGGCTATAGAGTTATCAGGTCGGACGTTTGGCGGAAGATTACCATCAAATTCGAATGAATCACACCAAAACCCATCGGAAAAACCTAGGTTTCATCTCAAAATCTATTTCTGTGCTAACCTAACCTTACCTAATGCCATTGTTCAAAATAATATATACTGTATCTCATAAATTTCTGGGCGCAAATTTCTGTGCCCACCATGTTGCCAGAGTCACTTTTCTCCTTTCCTCCTCTTTGTGACATGACAACCAATGACCTTCAATATCATGTCATGTGACTTGGTTGGCCAATCATTTTGAAGCAACCAAATATTACAAGATCACGGTGTCCTGCCAACATCAAGATTGTGTCCTAAGTGTGGAAATTTACTTTTAAGAAAAGACAAAAATAATTTTGTCTGTAACCATTAGCGTACCAGATTGCCCGGCTGTAGCCTCCACCACAGTAGGCTCCAAAAAAATGGTTAGGTTAGGTATGGTATGGTTTTTTTGGGGGGGTGTTTTACTCAAACCTGACAGCCATTTTGGTGCAAATTAGTGGTTTCGTTTGCAAATAAAAATGTAATTAAAAAAAAACACTATTTTGCACATGAAGTGAAGGTCAGATTTGAGTCAAACACACCATAATCCACCAGAAAACCTATTTTTGTATCAAAACCTGAGGACAGCCATTGGACGAATATTTACCTAACCAGGGTTGCACCACTTCTATTTCTTACTGTTCGACTGAAGAAAACTGTGGTGACACCGCCAAATGTGTTGTTCTTCATGCAATGTACACTGATTATTACACTTTGGACAAATAAAGTTGTTTTATTAATACACCGTGTTTTCTTAAAAAAAGAAATTTCCTCACTATTTTTCTGATGAAACTCGGCAATTGACGTAAAATAATCTCTATCACAATGTCGGCACAGCTCTTCCACTTGTTCAGCCATATCTGATACTGAAAATTCAAATCTCCGCTCCCGACAAACCCACGCATTATTCATCGGCTAAGACAAAAAATTCTTGCCCATTAAGTCTCCTATCGCTATAGCCAAATGAAACTCCCACACCACACCCGCACATTTTTTTTTTTCCGGGGTTTTAGCCCACCCAGGCACTGACCCACACCAGGGCCTAGGGGGCAAAAATTTAATAATTATCCATAGAAATAAAATTTATAATAAAAAGAAAATAATAATGATAACAATAATAATAATAACACTGTAATAATAATAATAATAAAGAACTACAGAGAAATAAAAAATAAATAAAATTCAATAGTGTCAAGTAAAAGAAACAATTTAAACCTGCAATTGTGTGTAAATGAGGCAGAAAGACAGATCAGCAACCTGGGACTTGGTCACAATTTTTGTGATGCCATATAGCAGCAGGGTCTACCATTGGACAACACATTATGCTTCCAATATCTTCCCAGGCTGTAGTTCCTCCCCGTTTGATAGCTGCCTACTGCCTGTAGATGCTTAAGAAGCGAAGACGGAGGTAAGGAGCACTGTGTGAGGGGGGTCAGACCTTCTCCGCAAAAAGTAAACAACACATGGCAATAATTGTGACTGACCAAATCTAATAATATTGAAAAATTAATATCTCGGTTATCCTTAATTTCCAGCGGAATATCATAGAAGAAAAATGCCTCAGAATTATCTAAACATTACGAAATACATATTAATAACAGCGAGAGAAAGACCGGTGCTTTACTATAAATTCAAAAATTAAATAAAAAATAGAGAAATACAAAAGAAAATTATAATTCTTCCAACTTCTTTTTTTTAATTAGATAGGTAGAAATCAAGTTTTCGGTAAATTTATACTCGTGGAATACCATGGATTTTAACATTCGGAAAAACACATTGCTCAAGAACCAAAAAGCACCAAAACTAACCTAACCTAACAACGTAATGTAACCTCACCCAGAGGTTCGTTGGTTGTCTACTTGTAAAATAATACAATATTATTTTACTTTAGGACATAGCACGCCCGAAAGTTATAAAATACTGAAACATTTAGATCTCCCTATTCTGAGCATTTTGAACCCCATATATACCAATCGGAAATGGATAATAGAGAGACAATTGAATTTAATCGATTTTAAGTAGTTTTCAGTCTTCGTCTGAGATGTTATCGATGCGTCAATCATGCGCAATATTGACCGACGTCATCCAGTCGTGACCAATGATGTATCGACATCATCATGCAATTTTTTTTTACCAATCACATTTGATTTTTTTCAAAGAATGCAGTCTGGGTACAATTTTAATTTTACTGACCAGTCTCACAATGGCCGTGGTTGAGGTTGGTTGTCATTTGTGCTCCTATGATTATTTTACCGAGGTAAGTTTATTGCCGAGTTTTACGAGAAAGAAGATCATTCTATCCAATTCATACGTATCCCTGGTCCTTCTAACTAGGGTATTGTACTTTTGGACATGACGTGTCCCAAAGTTTTAAACTGAAACATTTAGGATAGTCTAAGCTAGGCCTACCAGGGGTCCGGGGGCAGAGCCTCCGGCTATGGGTTAGTTTTGGTTAAATGACTCGTTTTCTCCCACCCAAAACCCCCGATTTCCCGATACGTGTTCAAAATCTTATCCGTCCTCTGGCGTGCCGGCACCTGAGAGGACGGCACCGTACAGGACGGTCCATCTTGTATACAGTTGTATACAATACAATTTGTAGTATGTTTAATACAACATCTCTACAGAAATGCATAAACATGAAATTAATAAATACATTTGACTGATTTTATTACAACTATCTGACCTGGTATGAGACGGACTGTACCGGGGCCAAGTAAGATGAAGGCGCTTCACAGGACGTCACGTGACTGAGTGTGGCCCAGCACCTTACGGGCAGTATAGTAAGACTTTAACAGAGGGGGACTTCACTGGACGTCATGTGACTGCATACGCAACAGTATATTATGAAAAAAAAACCAAACAATAACTGATTTCTGTTCAAAGATCAGTCAGCCATGGCTTTACGCATCATTTTCCCTGGTAATAGTATGTCATAATTAAAGCGGTTTTGTTATAAAGCGGTTTGTTTATACGAACATTAAAACTATTATGTATGTAAACTGATTATGTATATGGATTTCATGCATGGTAAGTCTTGAAATGTTTAAGATCGATATTATATGTAGGCCTACATATAGTCCTAGGCTTACTACTGTAAATCGCGCCATTAAATAGGATTCAGATAAAAACATAACATAATTAGATACAACGCATCGGCGACTATTGCCGGTCGGAACTCACGTCGAGGCTAAGAAAGATTTTCCCTCAGGGCGCCTCATTGGAGGACCGTCCTCTCAGGTGCCGTGATCCCTGGTAAGGTTTTGACCCCTGTTGGATTTCCCAGGCTCTACCCCATTTTTTTTTGGGGGGGTGGGGGGGGGGGGGGCAAAAACGAGCAATTTCTGCCAAAAATTAAGGTCATATTCGTTTAAAACACACCTTAATACACTGTAAAAACAGATTGATCAACCACTTGGGACTCAAGTCCTAAAGTAAAAATTTACCAAAAATACCAAGTTGGTATTCCTCTATATAATTTTTTCCTGAAGTTGCTCAATTTAAAGAGTGCTATTGCGAACTATTACCACAAAAGATGCTAAAATTCAAAATCCTGGAAGTTTGACAACGTTTACGTGAAAAAGTAAGAGTAAACACAATTAAGGGTTGGTCCATTCCCCACACTGGCTGTCCTAACGGGTAGCCACCCGATATTGAATATCTTCTAAAAAAAATCTTCTTAGAAGACAAGTGTTCGTCATGACTACATGCTTATAAGTAAATGGTAAATATTTCATTGTTTTCGACCTAAAACTCCTCCATAAATATAAAATATTTTCAACTTTAAATTGGCCAGTGTTCGTAACTAAATTCCACTGCTTAAAAATAAGCGAACTGTAATCATTCCATAACACATATTATGATTAAAGTACATTCTCAATACTGTACAACTATTTTTTTGAGATCCACAACTTGTTAAAATAAACAATGTAATACTAACCGACACAACACATTCTGAGTCCCACCTTCTGCCATTTTCACATCCTTGATGAAAACAAGTTCCAATATTTGTATTTTCGTACTCTACTGAAGTAATAATCTGCACTTGTATATTTCACAAAGAAAAACTACATAGTATGAAAATTCAAATTAAGATAATATTTATTTATGCATAAAGTATTAAGTTTTAATGGCTAAATATTTCTAAACTTAGACAAGTAAAGACTCTAATATACAGAACAAAATGAACGTATGGCGTTCTGTTCAAAGAAGAAATTAGCGACCTTGGAGATTCATGACTCAAAATAATACCTAAATATGTCCATTTCTATTAAGATTATACTATTTCTCTTGTGTTCTGCTTCTCATAAGAAATACATATTTTCTAATTCAATGACTAGGAAAATAATGCGGGAAACAAGTCAAGATATGACAAAATAATGAAACCTACTTCCTCCTTCATACTTGTATAACAATGTAAGGAAGTATTCCTACCACTTGTGGTTTCCTGCCGAGAAGGAGAGTTAGCAATGAATGATCATCAAAGCATATGGCGTCAACGGCCGTCTTGACACATATTTCAAGTCAATATCAGTTTCGTGGACAACTTTTACAGATACAGCAGATTGGGACCTGTATGCAAAGGGTGGGGGGGTACATTTATCCAGGGATGGATATAATTATCTTCTATGGAGGGAGTGAAGGTCTGGTAGCATTTCACCATCATCGGAAATAGCCCATTACTGTTATTTCAAATAAAATAAAATAGATTTTGAGGTTAATTATCACTTCCCTCCACGGGGGATCCAGGAATATTAAAAGGTGGGGAAGGGGAGAGGGATTAGAGGAAAAATTACCAAGCGAACTACAAAATTTTCTTTATTGAATTTTTAATTATTAAACATTATCATATAAATTTGATGGATAAATTAAAATCTTTACTCAAATAGAAAGAAATAATTAAAATAAATATATATATTTTTTTATTTACTGCTTGGATAAAATCAGCAGCATTAACCTATTCATAGAAATTAAACTTAAAAAAAATTGTAATTATCCTAGTTTTCTTAAGCTTCCAATTACAGTATCTGCAATCTTTTGAAGATCTAACTGATCAATTATGTCATTTTCACAAGCTATGAGCACAAAATTATGCAACCGTTTTTGCTAAGGTTCTGTTTAGCAGGGATGTTTTCAAAAGCTTAGGCCTGCTAAAAGACCTCTCACTTTACATACTGAAGGTGGTGCTATCAAGAATAGCCTGATAACTTTTGCCACATGAGGAAATAACTGATACAGTACTTTCTATGGG
>CAUDMG010001186.1:3203275-3240775 GCA_958450375.1 Homarus gammarus | reverse complement strand
TCCGGCCCTGTTGACCATGAATACGCTTAAAAGGGATTTATGACAAAATGCCTGTTCTTTCCTGATCTGTTTCCACCATTTCTATTTAATTAGCTTCTTTTTCAATGACTAATTCTGCAATGCTGATGTTTGTTCAACTGATTCTTCACAAAGTCCCATAATGTAGATTTTTGTATAAGCGTCTTCTATGGCTTTCCAAATCTCATTGAAAGGCTGAAAATTAAACTGGAAGGGTACGGGATTCGAGTAAGTGTCCTTACGTGGATCGGATACTTTCTCAATGATCGCAAGCAGTGTGTGGTGATTTTGGGCACGAAATCATCTTGTGTACACCGTGACAAGCGGGGTACCACAGGCCAGTGTATTGGGCCCACTGTTGTTTGTTTGCTTCATAAATAGCATGTCAGAAGCTGTACATTCCTCCATACAATTGTTTTCGGATGATGCCAAGTTATCTATGGAAATTAATAACCAAGCAGACCGCGAAGAGCTGCAGAAGGATCTCTGTGAGCTTCAAGAATGGTCGAAGAAATGGCTGCTAAATTCAATGTCACGAATTCTAAGAAGATGCTCCTGGGACGTACCATCGGTAAGGAGGCGTACCATATGTCCCAACGGGACGAAGAAACTGCATTAATTGAGACAATGTGAAAAGGACAATGAAATGATGTTCTCGGGCCATTGTGAGAAGAAGGTGAACCAAGCAACTAAATTATTAGGTCTTATAAGAAGGTCGTTCAGATATCTAGATAGTTTTCCTTATAACGATCTTCAAGAGCAAGGTGCTAACCCCGCCTGGTCCCCGAGATATGCTAAGGACTGTAAGTTGATTGAAAATGTCCAAAGGTCGAAGAAGCCGTCCAGAAAACTGTGAGGGCGAACTTTTTCGGAGTGAGCGTTGTGAACTCGTGGAACAGCCTGCCAGAGTGTTGTGACGGCACCGAGTGCGAGCTGTTTCAAGACCAGACTTAAGCACTGGAGCAGGTTCAGATACATTCAGGAGCCAGTGCATGTCTGGTTCTTGCCAATAGGAATGTGACCGATCACCCAGGCGACTAACGAGCCGATCAGTGGTGAAGAGGATAAAAGTAAAATTAAGTTTTCGGAATATATGGAGCGGCATCCTCATGTAGAAGAAAACATTTGCTCAGATGCAGAATGTGCACTGAATGCCCATAGAAAGTACTGTATCAGTTATTTCCTCATGTGGCAAAAGTTATCAGGCTATTCTTGATAGCACCACCTTCAGTATGTAAAGTGAGAGGTCTTTTAGCAGGCCTAAGCTTTTGAAAACATCCCTGCTAAACAGAACCTTAGCAAAAACGGTTGCATAATTTTGTGCTCATAGCTTGTGAAAATGACATAATTGATCAGTTAGATCTTCAAAAGATTGCAGATACTGTAATTGGAAGCTTAAGAAAACTAGGATAATTACAATTTTTTTTAAGTTTAATTTCTATGAATAGGTTAATGCTGCTGATTTTATCCAAGCAGTAAATAAAAAAATATATATATTTATTTTAATTATTTCTTTCTATTTGAGTAAAGATTTTAATTTATCCATCAAATTTATATGATAATGTTTAATAATTAAAAATTCAATAAAGAAAATTTTGTAGTTCGCTTGGTAATTTTTCCTCTAATCCCTCTCCCCTTCCCCACCTTTTAATATTCCTGGATCCCCCGTGGAGGGAAGTGATAATTAACCTCAAAATCTATTTTATTTTATTTGAAATAACAGTAATGGGCTATTTCCGATGATGGTGAAATGCTACCAGACCTACACTCCCTCCATAGAAGATAATTATATCCATCCCTGGATAAATGTACCCCCCCACCCTTTGCATACAGGTCCCAATCTGCTGTATCTGTAAAAGTTGTCCACGAAACTGATATTGACTTGAAATATGTGTCAAGACGGCCGTTGACGCCATATGCTTTGATGATCATTCATTGCTAACTCTCCTTCTCGGCAGGAAACCACAAGTGGTAGGAATACTTCCTTACATTGTTATACAAGTATGAAGGAGGAAGTAGGTTTCATTATTTTGTCATATCTTGACTTGTTTCCCGCATTATTTTCCTAGTCATTGAATTAGAAAATATGTATTTCTTATGAGAAGCAGAACACAAGAGAAATAGTATAATCTTAATAGAAATGGACATATTTAGGTATTATTTTGAGTCATGAATCTCCAAGGTCGCTAATTTCTTCTTTGAACAGAACGCCATACGTTCATTTTGTTCTGTATATTAGAGTCTTTACTTGTCTAAGTTTAGAAATATTTAGCCATTAAAACTTAATACTTTATGCATAAATAAATATTATCTTAATTTGAATTTTCATACTATGTAGTTTTTCTTTGTGAAATATACAAGTGCAGATTATTACTTCAGTAGAGTACGAAAATACAAATATTGGAACTTGTTTTCATCAAGGATGTGAAAATGGCAGAAGGTGGGACTCAGAATGTGTTGTGTCGGTTAGTATTACATTGTTTAATTTAACAAGTTGTGGATCTCAAAAAAATAGTTGTACAGTATTGAGAATGTACTTTAATCATAATATGTGTTATGGAATGATTACAGTTCGCTTATTTTTAAGCAGTGGAATTTAGTTACGAACACTGGCCAATTTAAAGTTGAAAATATTTTATATTTATGGAGGAGTTTTAGGTCGAAAACAATGAAATATTTACCATTTACTTATAAGCATGTAGTCATGACGAACACTTGTCTTCTAAGAAGATTTTTTTTAGAAGATATTCAATATCGGGTGGCTACCCGTTAGGACAGCCAGTGTGGGGAATGGACCAACCCTTAATTGTGTTTACTCTTACTTTTTCACGTAAACGTTGTCAAACTTCCAGGATTTTGAATTTTAGCATCTTTTGTGGTAATAGTTCGCAATAGCACTCTTTAAATTGAGCAACTTCAGGAAAAAATTATATAGAGGAATACCAACTTGGTATTTTTGGTAAATTTTTACTTTAGGACTTGAGTCCCAAGTGGTTGATCAATCTGTTTTTACAGTGTATTAAGGTGTGTTTTAAACGAATATGACCTTAATTTTTGGCAGAAATTGCTCGTTTTTGCCCCCCCCCCCCCCACCCCCCCAAAAAAAAATGGGGTAGAGCCTGGGAAATCCAACAGGGGTCAAAACCTTACCAGGGATCACGGCACCTGAGAGGACGGTCCTCCAATGAGGCGCCCTGAGGGAAAATCTTTCTTAGCCTCGACGTGAGTTCCGACCGGCAATAGTCGCCGATGCGTTGTATCTAATTATGTTATGTTTTTATCTGAATCCTATTTAATGGCGCGATTTACAGTAGTAAGCCTAGGACTATATGTAGGCCTACATATAATATCGATCTTAAACATTTCAAGACTTACCATGCATGAAATCCATATACATAATCAGTTTACATACATAATAGTTTTAATGTTCGTATAAACAAACCGCTTTATAACAAAACCGCTTTAATTATGACATACTATTACCAGGGAAAATGATGCGTAAAGCCATGGCTGACTGATCTTTGAACAGAAATCAGTTATTGTTTGGTTTTTTTTTCATAATATACTGTTGCGTATGCAGTCACATGACGTCCAGTGAAGTCCCCCTCTGTTAAAGTCTTACTATACTGCCCGTAAGGTGCTGGGCCACACTCAGTCACGTGACGTCCTGTGAAGCGCCTTCATCTTACTTGGCCCCGGTACAGTCCGTCTCATACCAGGTCAGATAGTTGTAATAAAATCAGTCAAATGTATTTATTAATTTCATGTTTATGCATTTCTGTAGAGATGTTGTATTAAACATACTACAAATTGTATTGTATACAACTGTATACAAGATGGACCGTCCTGTACGGTGCCGTCCTCTCAGGTGCCGGCACGCCAGAGGACGGATAAGATTTTGAACACGTATCGGGAAATCGGGGGTTTTGGGTGGGAGAAAACGAGTCATTTAACCAAAACTAACCCATAGCCGGAGGCTCTGCCCCCGGACCCCTGGTAGGCCTAGCTTAAACTATCCTAAATGTTTCAGTTTAAAACTTTGGGACACGTCATGTCCAAAAGTACAATACCCTAGTTAGAAGGACCAGGGATACGTATGAATTGGATAGAATGATCTTCTTTCTCGTAAAACTCGGCAATAAACTTACCTCGGTAAAATAATCATAGGAGCACAAATGACAACCAACCTCAACCACGGCCATTGTGAGACTGGTCAGTAAAATTAAAATTGTACCCAGACTGCATTCTTTGAAAAAAATCAAATGTGATTGGTAAAAAAAAATTGCATGATGATGTCGATACATCATTGGTCACGACTGGATGACGTCGGTCAATATTGCGCATGATTGACGCATCGATAACATCTCAGACGAAGACTGAAAACTACTTAAAATCGATTAAATTCAATTGTCTCTCTATTATCCATTTCCGATTGGTATATATGGGGTTCAAAATGCTCAGAATAGGGAGATCTAAATGTTTCAGTATTTTATAACTTTCGGGCGTGCTATGTCCTAAAGTAAAATAATATTGTATTATTTTACAAGTAGACAACCAACGAACCTCTGGGTGAGGTTACATTACGTTGTTAGGTTAGGTTAGTTTTGGTGCTTTTTGGTTCTTGAGCAATGTGTTTTTCCGAATGTTAAAATCCATGGTATTCCACGAGTATAAATTTACCGAAAACTTGATTTCTACCTATCTAATTAAAAAAAAGAAGTTGGAAGAATTATAATTTTCTTTTGTATTTCTCTATTTTTTATTTAATTTTTGAATTTATAGTAAAGCACCGGTCTTTCTCTCGCTGTTATTAATATGTATTTCGTAATGTTTAGATAATTCTGAGGCATTTTTCTTCTATGATATTCCGCTGGAAATTAAGGATAACCGAGATATTAATTTTTCAATATTATTAGATTTGGTCAGTCACAATTATTGCCATGTGTTGTTTACTTTTTGCGGAGAAGGTCTGACCCCCCTCACACAGTGCTCCTTACCTCCGTCTTCGCTTCTTAAGCATCTACAGGCAGTAGGCAGCTATCAAACGGGGAGGAACTACAGCCTGGGAAGATATTGGAAGCATAATGTGTTGTCCAATGGTAGACCCTGCTGCTATATGGCATCACAAAAATTGTGACCAAGTCCCAGGTTGCTGATCTGTCTTTCTGCCTCATTTACACACAATTGCAGGTTTAAATTGTTTCTTTTACTTGACACTATTGAATTTTATTTATTTTTTATTTCTCTGTAGTTCTTTATTATTATTATTATTACAGTGTTATTATTATTATTGTTATCATTATTATTTTCTTTTTATTATAAATTTTATTTCTATGGATAATTATTAAATTTTTGCCCCCTAGGCCCTGGTGTGGGTCAGTGCCTGGGTGGGCTAAAACCCCGGAAAAAAAAAAATGTGCGGGTGTGGTGTGGGAGTTTCATTTGGCTATAGCGATAGGAGACTTAATGGGCAAGAATTTTTTGTCTTAGCCGATGAATAATGCGTGGGTTTGTCGGGAGCGGAGATTTGAATTTTCAGTATCAGATATGGCTGAACAAGTGGAAGAGCTGTGCCGACATTGTGATAGAGATTATTTTACGTCAATTGCCGAGTTTCATCAGAAAAATAGTGAGGAAATTTCTTTTTTTAAGAAAACACGGTGTATTAATAAAACAACTTTATTTGTCCAAAGTGTAATAATCAGTGTACATTGCATGAAGAACAACACATTTGGCGGTGTCACCACAGTTTTCTTCAGTCGAACAGTAAGAAATAGAAGTGGTGCAACCCTGGTTAGGTAAATATTCGTCCAATGGCTGTCCTCAGGTTTTGATACAAAAATAGGTTTTCTGGTGGATTATGGTGTGTTTGACTCAAATCTGACCTTCACTTCATGTGCAAAATAGTGTTTTTTTTTAATTACATTTTTATTTGCAAACGAAACCACTAATTTGCACCAAAATGGCTGTCAGGTTTGAGTAAAACACCCCCCCAAAAAAACCATACCATACCTAACCTAACCATTTTTTTGGAGCCTACTGTGGTGGAGGATACAGCCGGGCAATCTGGTACGCTAATGGTTACAGACAAAATTATTTTTGTCTTTTCTTAAAAGTAAATTTCCACACTTAGGACACAATCTTGATGTTGGCAGGACACCGTGATCTTGTAATATTTGGTTGCTTCAAAATGATTGGCCAACCAAGTCACATGACATGATATTGAAGGTCATTGGTTGTCATGTCACAAAGAGGAGGAAAGGAGAAAAGTGACTCTGGCAACATGGTGGGCACAGAAATTTGCGCCCAGAAATTTATGAGATACAGTATATATTATTTTGAACAATGGCATTAGGTAAGGTTAGGTTAGCACAGAAATAGATTTTGAGATGAAACCTAGGTTTTTCCGATGGGTTTTGGTGTGATTCATTCGAATTTGATGGTAATCTTCCGCCAAACGTCCGACCTGATAACTCTATAGCCAACTCTCCCCCTGATAATGCCAGTCTCTTTGGCATCTTATTCTTCTCTAACTCCACCTTAGACGATTCCAACTCTATCCCTCCTACTGAACCTATGCACTTTCCTATAATCTCCACTCGTAGGGTTGCTGGTGTGTTATCCAGGTTGGATGTGAATAAGGTGCATGGACCGGATGGAATACCCCCTCTGGTTCTGAGGGTGTGTGCTGAAGTTTTGGCCCCTGTGCTTGCTCGCCTCTTTTGCCTTTGCCTCAAAACCCAAACTTTTCCTTCTTGGAAGTATGCCTCGGTTCAGCCCATCCCGAAGAAGGGTGATCAGTCCAATCCCTCTTAACTACCGCCCCATTGCCCTAACTTCATCCCTCTCTAAGATTTTTGAAACTATCTTAATCTCATTTTATCCGTCACCTTGAACACCATTCTCTTTTGTTGGATCACCAGTATGGCATTTGCCTGGCGAGATCGACTGGTGATCTGCTCTCCTACTGCACTCATCTTTGGTCAATCTCTCTTAGGGATTATGGGGAAACTTTCGTCTTGGCCCTCGACATCTCCCAAGCATTTGACAGGGTATGGCACAAGTCTTTTGCTTTCTAAACTTCCCTTTTATGGTTTCTCTCTCCCACTTTGTTCTCCAATCTCCAGCTTCCTTGAGAACCGATCCATGGCAGTTGTTGTCGAGGGATCGATCTCTCGCTCTTTCTCTGCCAATAATGGTGTTCCACACGGTTCTGTTCTTTCACCTACTCTCTTCCTTCTTTTTTACCAATGATTTACTTCACACAACAACTAATCTATCCATTCTTATGCTGAAGATTCTACTCTTCACTCTTCTTCACATTTTCCCGTTCCCCCTAGCTCTCAACTAGATCTGTTTCTAGAGCTGATATCATTACAGCTATCAATGCGGATCTGTGCAGCATCTCCGAATGGGGAGGTAGAAACTTGGTTCAATTCAATAGTAATAAAACTCAGTGTTTACCAATTACACTATCCAAATTAGATGATCTCCCACCAATCACATTTCAGGACGCCAAATTCTAAAATAGATATGCTAAGCCTCACCATTTCGTCTAATATGTCATGGAAGCCACACATCCTCAACGTTGCTAAACCTGCCTCCCGAAAGTTGGGAATGCTTACAGATGCCATAGCTACTTCACTCCTGAGCAGTTGCTTCAAGTATATAAGGGATTCATTCGTTCTAACTTGGAGTACTGCTCTCATATCTGGGGTGGCTCTTCTTCTCTCCAATTGTTAGATATGGTGCAATCAAAGGCATTTCATCTTATTTACTCTCCTCCTTTAGTTGACAATCTTTCTCCCCTTTCTCTTTGCCGCAATGTTGCTTCACTCTCTCTCTTTTACAGGTACTTTAACTGGCAACGTTCGATGGATTTGGCATCACGTGTACCGCCGGCAAGGCCGTGTGCTTGTAACACACATCTTGCCCGCGGTGCCCACCTTTACTCTCTGGATGTCGGTCACACTAGAATAACCCGTTATAGTACATCCTTCTTTCCTCATACAGCCAAATTGTGGAATGCACTGCCTTCTGTGTTTCCATTCTCATACAATCTGTCTTTATTTAAAAAGCTGGTTTTCCGGCATCTTTGCGTTGTAGATTAATACTGTATAACCTTTTCTTTTTCTATTTTTAATTTCTTTCTATTCATATTTTTTCACCCCCAAGGCCCCGATGTGGGTCGTTGACCTATGCCCGGGTGGGCTAATCCCCGTAAAAAAAAAATGGTTAATGGTTAAGTTAGGTTAGCCATTTCACTGCATCACCTGATATCATAATTATTCCCAACAAGTGTCATAAGTCATCCAAAAATGTAGCTCCATGTCTGGTATGAAAATTCCATCGAACTGTGGGTTGCTAGTGGAAATTCATGTTTTTTTTTTGTTTTTTTTATGAAAAACACTGAAAAAATAATATTTTGTAACTTGGCATAGATTCACAAATGACGTGATCGTAAATCTCTGGACAGTATTCAAAATCGTTTTACGTGGGCTTTTCTCATGAGGAAACCTCACGGTGAGCTTTGCCCAGGCCATGGGCGTTGGTCGCATTTTAGGTGGTACAAAATCGTGGGACTTGCTCCAGGTCTGCCAACATAAGAAAAAGTGAATGTTGGTATGCCTTATACGAACAGCTGATCACAATTACTGTTAGTTGTGGGGAATAAAAATCAAATAAACATATACTGAATCAATAGAATAATCATGTACTGTATACTGTATTGTGCAAAGTACAAATCATGTGATATTTTTTTTACAAGTTGCCCATAATCTGGCGAGTTACCGCATGTCGTCTGTTGGTTTACAACCGGCCTACTCTGTCTGCGCATACTCTCATGTCCACATAAAATGTAAAATTATACCATGACGCTTCAATAATATTGATTTCATTGGTACCAGATAACAAAATAAGTTTTTTTTGTTTAATATAGTGGGTTCGTCCCCCGGCATAGGGAGTTAGGTAAGGTTAGGTAGGTTTCTTTGGTTGGTTAGGTCAGGTTCTATTACGTTAACTATGGTTCATTTTTGACAGAAATGGTTAGAATGAAAGGTACTTAGAATGGTGAGATATATCTAGAACTGGACCCAAAAATATTGTGGGGACATTATGGGCAACTTGTAAAAATTTACCAATTTGTATAGGTGATGAATGAGTTCACATGGAGACCTAGGCTAATATGCTACAAGTATTGAAATATTTCATAAATCTCAGATATACAATAACGTACTATCTGATTAATATGTCAACAGTAAAAATGTTGGTAACTGAAGAGAAATCTTCCTGGAATGTGTCAAACAACCCATACTTAATGTTAGTTATGGGCAATTAAGATACGTACTACTGTATTATACTAAATCAATAGAATTATCAAGTGATTTCACACATGGGTGTGTTAGAGTTGGCCTAAAGACAACAAATTTGATGGGATATTTCTATAGTAAGACCTTCCTCTATGTTCACACTAGATTCATTAATGGGATTCAAATTTGGCAGTTTGATTTTTGGTAAACAAAGGTGACATATCAAATTTTGGGGGGTTGAGTATGAATGTCTTAACGATGTATATATCCATCCTTGTCCATCAAAGAAATTCATCAAAATGTATGATAATTATTTTTTTGACAATACAAGAAGCATTGCAACATATTTGTAATTGCAATTAAGTTACAGTCAACTATGATTTATCCATAGGGCTTGCTTAGGGCTCCCTCCTCCTCCTCATAAAAATTCCAGTAATATCCGTGAGCATTGCTCCTGCCTTGAGGATTCACTACGCTTCTTGAATGGAAAAGTGGGCAATCCCCATAGGGAGATCTCAAGCTAAACGATCTTTAATATTGCCCTTTATGATCAACCTTAAGGTTGAATGGGTGATTCACTAACAGTTTATGGTGACTGTAACCCAACTTATCATACAGCAAAAGTTACGGTGGCCACCGTGCACCCGCAAGCTTCCACTAGGTGGAAAAAACTCCTGTTTTCTCTACTATACAAACTGTCTCAAAACACAAAGAGCTGCCAGGTGTACAGTACTTCAAGCACAACTAGTGAGCGTGAAGATGTAACTAATAATTGCTTTAGCTCATGACCGTGCACTCCAGAGAGAAAGGGTGTTTAGAGGTCCTTTGGAATCGCTATACAGTGGTCCCTCGGTTAATGAACGCTATTTGTTCCACAGAGTCGTTCGTTAACCGAAAATTTCATTAACCGAATCCATTGTTTCAATGGGATAATGGGTAATTGGTTCCAGCTCACAGAAGAGTACATACATAGTAAAAAAAAATGCAGTAAAGTACACTTACTTTGAGGTGTGTATGTAGAAGGTTCCTGGTTGATGATGATGATGGGAATTAGAAGTGGGGGTGGAGGAGAAGGAAGAAGAGAAGGAAGTGGGGATGGAGGAGAAATCACCTTTCAGGGGACCCATGCTTGATGCAGTAATTTCACCAATAAAATTTTAAGTTCACAGGGTGTAATTCAAGATTATTTTATTTAAATCAACACTGCACTGCGCTATATATTATCAATATGTTAACTAAATTTCAGAATGACCAATAATTTTAATGTAAAAATGCAAAAATATTCAAGACACCAACAAAATTGATGTTCACTCCACTGTCAACAAAGCCAAACTGACGCCTGGTGGCTGAGTCAAGCGGCTGATGAGCGCACAAAAAACTAGATCCCTGAACTACATATATTATCAATATGTTAACTAAATTTTTAAATGACTAATAATTTTAATATAAAAAATGCACAAATATTAAAGAGCACAACTTTCTTGATATTTACTCCACTGGAACGAATGTAAACATAGAATACAGTTTACTGAATTGGCAGACTAGCCCATCAGCTGACCAGCTGATGCTCACAACAAAACGTGTTGTTCGTGAGAATTTCGACCTGCCTCAGTCGTACCAAAATGTGGTCAAATTATGTACAGTGACCCCTCGGTTAATGAAATTTCGGTTAACGAACTGCCTTCCATAAGGATCTTCAATTCAGTTAACGAACAAAAATTCGGTTAACGTATTTCTTACGAACCGACCTCAACATGTTTTCGCTTGCACTGACCGGGCAACCAGCTTTAGTATCAGTCCGCCAATACATTAATCGGTTCTAGGGCTTATATTCCTTACTATTTTTGTAAATATCAAGAAGTTTATACTATTCAATAATTTTAAGGGTTTAATATTCAATTTTTTAGTCATTTTAACAATTATTGAACATAATTGAAGGTAAAGTGATTTGTTTAATGCGCGGCATCCAGCCTCTTAACACAGCAAACAGGCGTTAGTCTCTCTCTGTTTTCACTGGGGGTAACATCTTGCTTGAGACTCTCTTCAACTAAATGCTTTTTTTCTGTGTTTCCAAACAAATTATTGGTCATTTTAAAATATATTTTACATATTGACAATATATAATGCAGTGCAGTGTTGATTTAAAGAAAATAATCTTGAATTACACCAAGAGAGCAAAAATTTTATGGGTGAAATGGCGCCATGGGGTGACTTCTCTTCCACCCCAATGCCTTCTCTTCTTCCTTCTCCTCCATCCCCATTCTAAATCCCATCATCATCATCATCATCATCCAGGAGCCTTCTACATACACACCTCAAAGTAAGTGAACTTTTCTACCATTTTTGTTGAATTTAGGAAATTTTCGGTGAGCTGGAACCAATTACCCAAAAACCCATTGAAACAATGGTTTCGGTTAACGAACTTTTCGGTTAACGAACGACCTTCTGGAACGGATTGAGTTCGTTAACCGAGGGGTCACTGTACTGTATTTTTGAGTCCCAAAGTCAGTACACAGACAAAATTTTCATCTGTAATTCACTTTAAAATGGCTGGCAAGCTTAAAAGTGAGTGTTTTGTGGTGCTGAGAAGAAAAAAGACCCAAATTTTTTATTTTCTATGTGTTATTTAAGCATTTCCGACTTACTACCATTTCGACTTACGACCTGGAAGTCGGTACCTAACCCCGTTGTAAGTCGGGGAGTACCTGTAGTTGTCAATTGGTGTTTGTTAGAATAATATTTCATTCTCTCTAGTAATGATAAAATGTTTCTTATGATGTTTTTGTAGGTAAATGCATGGTTTATAACTTTATATACAGGTGCTCCTCGACTTACGACGGGGATAGGGACCCAAATCCAGGTCGTAAGTCAAATTGATCGTAAGTCAAATTGATCGTAAGTCGAAAATGGTTAAATAATACATAGAAAATCTAATATGGGTGTCTCTTTTTCTTCTCAGCACCACAAAACTCTCACTTTTAAGCTTGCCAGCCATTTTAAAGTGGATTACAAATGAAAATTTTGTCAGTACACAGCGTAATCGCTAACGTTGGGACTCGAAAATATGTAATTTGACAAATTTTGGTACGACTGAGAATTGCTGGATAGACAGTTCTTGGTCAGAACTCATTGCATTTGCCATTTGCTTCTTTGTTGTCTTCAAATACATTCGTTTGAATAAGGCAATGGATCCCTGATCCAAAGGTTGAATAAGAGAGGTGGTGACATTAGGGGCAAGAACAACAACTGAATATTTTCATTAATCCAATTTGTGAGGTTGCGGTCTCCCGTAAGCTAATGAATTCCCCCAGTTGCTGTCTCCATTAGGCTAAATTCTACCTCACCCAACTCCAGAATTAAAAATATTGCTTATTTAAGCACGTAATTATTATTTTTAATTAAAAAATAATTATTGTAAATATAAAAGCTCAATTTATAACTACAGTACTGTATTGATGATGATAACCTGAGACGATTAACATCCGTACTGTAGACACCTAACTCTTCAGAGGTGGCTAAGCAATAACCATTTCTGAACTCTTACAGTCCATTAATGCCATTTCTACAACATTTTTTTCAATCTACAAATACAGGTACCCGATACAAATGAAGATTTACAAATAACTTTCTTTTCACATTTGCATCTGTTATCATTGCTGACGGCATTGTAGCCAGATTAGACTCGTCACTGTAACCACCAGGCTACTGGGCCAAGCTGTGAGGTGTAATAGTTGTTTTTCAACTCGTATTTTCGGGTAGATACCGTTTACTGTACGTAACTTTCTTCATTTATTTTTACTCAGTTACATGCACACACTGTCCTACATACATATTGTGAAGAAATAATTGTCCTAAGGGCAAACATAAGGGAATATGCCTTTATTTGCACATGAGTTAACTGGCTCAGTGAGGGAGCGGGAGGATGGCCTGGCAGTTGGTAGGGAGAGGGAGCGTTCCTAGGGAAAAGGCGGAGTTAGGATCTATGATGCTATGGTGAACAGGGTGTACAGGTATATGCCAATGGTGACTGTGTTAAACTTTCATTTGGCATTTACAGGTACTCCCCGACTTACGACGGGGTTAGGGACCGATATCCAGGTCGTAAGTCAAAATGGTCGCAAGTCGGAAATGCTTAAATAAAAAATTGGGTCTCTTTTTCCTCTCCGCACCACAAAACACACTTTTAAGCTTGCCAGCCATTTTAAAGTGAATTACAGATGAAAATTTTGTCTGTGTACTGACTTTGGGACTCAAAAATACATAATTTGACCACATTTTGGTATGACTGAGGCAGGTCGTAAGTGCGGGTGGACGTAAGTCGAGTCGGTCGTAAGTCGGGGAGTACCTGTATTTACTGGTTTGGCAATACGGTATTTTTTGTTGAAACTTATTTATTGGTATTATTTTTATTTATTCTTCACATTTACTGGTACTGTACTGTACTGTATACAGTCAACCCTTGCTTTACGCGGTCCCACTTTACGCGTTTACGCGGTACCCTGCCGAAACCGGAATGCTCACTTTCTGCGGTGTGTGTACCCTTTTACGCGGAGAGCAGCGCGAGCAGGGTGCGCACAAGGTCGCCCAGTCATCAAAACATTTCCGAGTTCTTCACCCGCCACACACCACAGCCGGCCCAAGTCAGTGATAGTGATAATGATAGTGAGGATATGGACTTTGAGGGGTTTGACAAAGAGGCCCTGCAAGCCTCTGTGGTTAATAGTGATACAAGTGATACAGGTGAGGGCCAATAATCTGCCCTCTGCCTCGGAACCAACCCCCCATCCCCGTGTGCCCAGCCATCTTTTCTACTAATGTAAGTGTTAAAAAACCTAATATTATTGATATTTCTCTTAATTATTAATTGTGTGTGCATACCATCATAAAATTAAGAAGTTATTTTTACTACAACGTAGGTATTGTGTCTGAAAAAGTGGAGTTTGGGGGTCGGCCCGGTCTCTATTTCAATTAATCCCATATGTTATGTTGTTCACTTTACGCGTTTCTCACTTTACGCGGGCCACCGTGGGTTCAATTGACTGCGTAAAGTGAGGGTTCACTGTACCTGTACTGTATATATATTGTTTTAAGAAAACTATGGCTATAGGAGGAAACTACATATAAATTTTTTTTCCTAAGTACTCCCTGCTAAAATGGGAGGCACGTCTTATATGGCTATGTCTTATCTGTCTTATCTACCCCCAAAATTTACTTGAATACAGTACAGTACTCAAGTAAATTTACTTCCTTACTTGACAACTTTGGCTCACTGTGTAGTACAGTACTTGTCATAAGTTACCTCAACCATCTGAGCAGGTCTGCCCTTCCTCCTTTCTTCAAAAATTCATGGATCTGCCCCTGATATTGTACAGGAATATGTTAAGATTTAGTTTTATGATATAGCTTACTTCAGACTCTTTAAAAATGTTGCATGGCAAGTATTTTAATGCAGATATAAAATTGATACTCTTTTTCCTCTTTTTCAGATATTTTATAAATGGTGCTTGTCGGGAGGGAGAGCGGTGTCGTTTTTCCCACAGTCGAGATGCAGCACGCCCTTCAATGGTGTGTCGATATTACCTGAGAGGAACATGCTTCTATGGGAGAACGTGCAGGTAATCCTAGAGTGCTAATGATGAATTTTTTCTATTAATATACAGTATAACCTTTTTCTTCTCTATTTTCAATTTCTTTGTTTTTTTCGCCCCCAGGCCCCGTTGTGGGTTGTTTGACCTGTGCCCGGGTGGGCTAATTCCTAAAAAAAAAAAAAAAAAAAAAAAAAAAAACCTTAAAATTCGCGGGACTTGGGTCTGAAAATGTCCGCGATTTGCCGTGTCTGCGAATATCATTTGCTGACGGGGGGGGGGGGGTAAATTTATTGTATGTAAAAATAAGTCTTAATTTTTTTCCCATTATTATAAGTATTGGGGTACATAAAAAAAAGCGATTAACACACCATTACGTGCTGACTGTTTGTGTAGAGGCTTTTCCTTTCTCCCCTGCTACTGATGAATATCATGATGAATTGTGATGGTGATGAAGATGAAGGCAGGGGAGTTACAAGTGCTCCATATCTGCCTCGGAAGAGGAGGCAGGGGAAAGCGGAGGGAGGTCAGAACTGGGAACGGCAGGAGTAGGGTTGTCCATGTCGTAATCAGAGTCCTATCTTCCCTGGAAATGAGCGACCTGGCTGGAATCTTCTTCCACCACAAGCCAGTCTCATCAGCGTTGAAAGCCTGCTCCAGCTTATAACCCTTCTCCCAGTGATCCTTAAGTTGTGCAGATTGTAGTGCTTCTTGAAGTTCTCAAATCTCCCCTTACTGGCATTAAAACCTTTCTTTGAGGTATCACCAAAACCACCAGCCCTAGCACCACCTTCACCACTAGCACCACCTTCACCACTAGCGCCACCTTCACCACTAACACCACCCTCACCACTCACTTCCCCTTCACTGCCTTCCTCAGCATGGTATCAGTCAGACAGGACCTTGGCTTTGTCACGGATAAACTTTTGGCTGAGAGGGATGTGGTGTCGGTTAAAGTCCTCAATCCAGATGTTAAGGGCTTTCTCCATCTTCACCATAGCTGTATCCCTCACATTAGTGACTACTTGGGCAGAAGATGGGGCACTTAGGGCAACGGTATTACAAATATCCCTTTCTTCTTGATGTAGCGGACAGTTGACTCATTGATGCCATACTCTCGGCCACACGCGACAAAGCTTTGGCCACTCCCAAAGTTTGTCCAGCAGTTGCTTTTTCTCCAGTAGGGTTATGACCTTTTCTCTCTTCACTTGTTTGGGCGCCTTATCGCAGCTGGATGAAGGTGGTTGAGTGCGTTTGGGAGCCATCACAAGCACGAGAAGCACAGTTGTTAAGAGAGGAGAGTAGTACACGTACGAGACGGACAAATGTTTATCCCGGACTGAGGCGGAGTGAGTGCGTGGGCCAGCCTGGGACAAGAGAGACAACTTATGGGATGCCACAAACTAGTGTGCTCCCCGTCTCGGCTGAGCACATGCCGCCAACTTAAAACTACCACAGACATCCTTGGGTATATCCAGGGTGTCTTCGACGAATAATCGAAGGCAGCAAATTAAAAATCCATGAATTGTAAGGGCGTGCTTTTAGCTCTTCTCTTGCAGTTTGGCAATGGTCACAGTCTTTATTGTTGGCAGGAGTGATTTCTCATCTTGGAAATGTTTGCATCTACAAAACTGTACTTAATTACTTAGTTTGTGAATGGGTGGTGAGTTGGTATGCAGGACCTTGATAACTCAGCACTGCCTAATTCATGGTGGTTTGTTCATTTTATCTTATGACAGTTTACACCAGCTGTATATGTCCGTTGTGAGGTTCTGGGGCAGGGGTGGACTGGCCTACCGAGACATGCCTTTTGTTTACAGTTCTGTATATATATACTACAGGACTAAAGGCTACAAGAATGGGTTTCTAATGAGACAAAAGATTGGATCACTCAAGAGAAGAGAGTGAGTGGTTCATGACAAGAAAGAATGGGTCGTTCATGACACAAAAAATTGGGTGGCCAGGGGAAGAAAGAATGGGTGGCTCATGAGACAAAATAATGGGTGACTCGTGAGACAAAATAATGGGTGGCCCATGAGACGAAAGAATGGGTGACTCATTAAACAGAAGAGTGTTTGGCTTTGGAGAAGAAAGAGTGGGTGGCTCAGGAGAAGAACGAGTGGGTGGGTCAGGAAAAAGAAGAGTGGGTGGGTCAGGAGAAAGAAGAGTGGGTGGTTCTGGAGAAAGAATAGTGGGTGGCCCAGGAAAAGAACGAGTGGGTGGCTTAGGAGAAGAACGAGTGGGTGACTCAGGAGAAGAAAGAGTGGGTGGCTCAGGAGGAGAAAGAGTTGGTGGCTCAGGAGAAGAACGAGTGGGTGGGTCAGGAGAAGAACGAGTTGGTGGCTCAGGAGAAGAACGAGTGGGTGGCTCAGGAGAAGAACGAGTGGGTGGCTCAGGAGAAGAACGAGTGGGTGGCTCAGGAGAAGAACGAGTTGGTGGCTCAGGAGAAGAAAGTGGGTGGTTCATGAGAAGAACGAGTGGGTGGCTCAGGAGAAGAACGAGTGGGTGGCTCAGGAGAAGAACGAGTGGGTGGCTCAGGAGAAGAACGAGTTGGTGGCTCAGAAGAAGAACGAGTTGGTGGCTCAGGAGAAGAACGAGTTGGTGGCTCAGGAGAAGAAAGTGGGTGGCGAATGAGACAAAAGGGTGGACGACTCAGTAGAAGAGTGGGTTGCTCATGAGAGAAAGGGGGTGGCTCAGAAGAAGGAAAAGTGGGTGGCTCAGGAGAAGAAAGAGTGAGTGGCTCCGGAGACAAAAGAGTGGGTGGCTCAGGAGAAGAAAGTGGGTGGCTCAGTAGAAGAATGTGGGTGGCTAATGAGACAAAAGGATGGATGACTCAGTAGAAGAGTGAGTTGCTCTTGAGAGAAAGGGGGTGGCTCGGGAGAAGGAAAAGTGGGTAGCTGAGGAGAAGAAAGAGTGGGTGGCCCAAAAGACAAGAGTGGGTGGCTCAGAAGAAAGAATGGATGGCTCATGAGAGAGAGTGGGTGGCTCCTGAGACAGAAGAGTGGGTAGCTCCGGAGCCAGAAGAGTCCCTGGCTCTGGACACAAAAGAGTGGGTAACTCAGGAGAGAAAGTGGGTTGCTCAGGAGAATAAAGAGTGGGTGGCTTAGGAGAAGAAAAGTGGGTGGCTCAGTAGACAAAAGAGTGGGTGGCTCAGGGTAAGAAAGTGGGTGGCTTATGAAACAGAAGAGTGGGTGTCTCAGGAGAAGAAAAAGTGAGTGGCTAAGGAGAATAAAGAATGGGTGGCTCAGGAGAAGAAAGAGTGGGTGGCTCAGGAGATAAAAGAGTGGGTGACTCATGAGAAGAAAGAGTGGGTGGCTCATGAGACAGAAGAATGGGTGGCTGATGAGAAGAAAGAGTGGGTGTCTCATGAGACAAGAGTTCAGTGGCTCAGAAGAAAGAATGAACAGTTCTGGAGAAGAAAGAGTGGGTGGCTCAGAAGAGTGTGGCTCATGAAACAGAAGAGTGGGTGGGTCAGGAGAAGAGTGTGTGGCTCAGGAGAGAGGACAGTGGGTGGCTCAGGACAAGGACGAGTGGGTAGCTCATGAGACAAGAATGGGAGGCCCAGGAGAAGAGTGTGTGGCTCAGGAGAGAGAAGAGTGGGTGGCTCAGGAGAAGAAAGAGTGGGTGGTTCAGGAGAAGAAAGAGTGGGTGGTTCAGGAGAAGAAAGAGTGGGTGGTTCAGGAGACGAGTGGGTGGCTCAGCTTACAGAAGAGTGGATAGCCCAGGAGGAAAATGTGGGTGGCTCATGTGATAAAAGGATGGATGGCTCAGTAGAAGAATGGGTAGCTAATGAGACAAGATTGTGTGGCTCAGGAGAAGGGTGTGTGGCTCAGGAGAGAGTAGAGTGGTGTGGTTCAGGAGAAGAAAGAGTGGGTGGCTCATGAGACCGAAGAATGGGTGGCTCTGGAGAAGAGTGTGTGGCTCAGGAGAGAAGAGTGGGTGGCTTAGGAGAAGAAAGAGTGGGTGGCTCATGAGACAGAAGAATGGGTGGCTCAGGAGAAGAAATAGTGGGTGGTTCAGGTGACAAAAGAGTGGGTGGCTCAGGGTAAAAAAAAGTGGGTGGCTAAAGAGACAAGGGAGTGGGTGGCTCAGGAATCGAGTGGGAGGCTTAGGATACAGAAGAATGGGTGGTTTAGGAGAAGAATGAGTGGGTGGCTCAGGAGACAGTATGTTGGGTGGTTTAGGAGAAGAGTGGGTGGCTGAAGAGAAGAAACTGTGGGCGACTCAGGATACAGAAGGGTGGAAGGATCGGGAGAAGAAGAGTGAATGGCTCAGGAGACAAGAATGGATGGTTTAGGAGAATAGTGGTTGGCTCAGGAGAAGAGAGACTGGGTGGCTCAAGAGACAGAATAATGGATGGTTTAGGATAAGAGTGGGTGGCTCAAGAGAAGAAAGAGTGGGGCTCAGGAGAGGAGAGTTTTTCACACAGGAAGTGGACACAAATAGTATGGATGATGTCAATAATTTTATGGTTGATGAGATGTGATGTAAATCAGGTACAGGTATCCCTCAAAATACGAAAATTTGCTTATACAAATTTCCTCTATTGACACTGGTATTTAGAGATACGAAAGCTTTTCCTGCTTATACGAATTTGGGTCTGGGTGAAAATTCAAATCGTGGGCCCTCAGGAGTCAGCTGGGGCAGCCACCTCCCGATAGCATTCTCCCACCCAGGCTGAGGTAGGAGTTATGTTATGGTTGTTTCTCAACTCGTAATTTTGGGTATACCTGTACGTATAAACATATATTTCTTCATATTTTTTTTTCATTCATTTACATGTGCACAATCCTACATACAGAATGTACACCAAAAAAAAAATTATAAGGTCAAAAACATAAAGTGAATAAAAATTTCTTATGTCCCTGGCAATTGTGGGGGGGGGGGAGTGTCACCTGGTTGGTATCTCAGCCTCCTGCCATGCTGTGAGTTGCCATATTGTTATTTTTCAATTTGTATTTTTGAGTACATACAGTAATACAGTACAGTAATAACTCCGTTAGCCGGAATCCCTCAAACCTGGAACTCTTAGATAGCCGGAATTGATATTTGCTCGGAAAATCTTTCCCCAAGCCACAATTTTAAAAAAATTTTGGCTTTGGGAACAAATTTTCCGAGGCCGAAAATTGAGAGCATTTCTGAAAATGTCTTGAATAAAGATGAAAGTTAAAGTATTTTGGGGGGACCTGAACTGACCTTTCACCTGACTTAATGTCAGATGGAGGCAGGGTAGGGGATTAGTGGTCTCATATTACTGACCTGATGGAATTTCAGGTTACCCTTTCTTGGTTGGGGGATTAGTGGGTCTTATGACCTGAAGATGTCTTGAATGACAATTTTTACCTATGAGGTATATACATAGTCCTATACTGTAATGTATTGTATATGAGGCACTCTGCATTAGAAGGGGGTGAAGCGCCATATTCAAGAAGCTGAGAAAAACGTGTTTAAGTTTTTTGAAGTTCAAACAACCATAACTTTTTGTTTTTTAAGCTAGAGGGTTTTTTTTTTCTGTGCAGCTCAGTCCATCTCCTAGCAAACTGAAAACTGGAAGTTAGTACTGTGAATAGTTATTATTTTATCACGAGTTGAATGAGAATAACTACCTGTGATGTACAGTTGTTTGATCTTCAAACCAACAAAAATCGCATTTTTCTGCAAAATTTTCTTATTATTGTGGTCTAATACTGTAAAACAAATTGATGATCACCAAAACAATGCTTGTCTTACCCCCCCCCCCCCTAAACCCCCCAAAAATGAAATAATAATAAAAAACTCATTTGCCTATCAGTATTTATCTTTCCGTCCCTATTATTAGCTAAAGATTTATAATATTGTTAAGTACAGTATAATAGTGTGTAATAATAAGGAAACACCACTACACTGGCCCCCCCCCCCCCCCCCACCAACGTAATTAACATACGAATACAAAGGCGGAGAAAGTTTGCATAATCTTTGGTAAGAACAGTATTATGATAATAGTATTACAGTCTAACTTTGTTTAGTTCCTTCGTTTTATTATCCCTGATGATTGTAGTAACTTGAAGTTACGTAAATCCTGAGGAGTGCGTATAACTTTAATGACCTCATCATAATCAATCACGTCGATCAAAATCTTTCTCTGCACTCTCTAAAAATCGCCACACAGATTCTTCGTCAACTAAATCATTGATTATTGATGCCGGAAGCAGCTCAGTTTTATTATAAGACTGAGTTCTGGGCTCACTTTCACTAGCATTCGTTGGGTCAGGCTCACTTTCATCACTATCAAGGTCAATGCATGTCTCGTCACTGTCCACTTCTACCTCCTCACAGTCTGTATGTTCTTGTTGTGATACATTAGTGTCACTGTTTGTGTTTCCATTAGACTCGCTTTCATCATTTTCATCTTCACTTTCGTCATCATTATTGCCACTAGTGCATGTCACGTAACTATGTACCAAAACACAGTCTGCAAAAAGGTCTTGTGATGCATAGCAGTCACTTATTGTATTATGAGTATACTGTACCCAAATCACTATCACCAAGCATTCCTGGGTTGTCCAAGTGAGCACTGTCGTCACTAAACACACGCTCAGGAATAATAGGCCTGGCTTAAAAGTGTAGAAAGTACACTGAACCTCCTTATGCTATATAATGCGCCAAAACTAACAAGGAGGCAGCATCTGGGCGCGCTAATTGGCCGAGGAGTTGTGACGTTGCAAGGGGAAATCCAATGTGATTGGCTGCCTCAGGGGGTAAGGTCCGAGCTAGGCGCACTGCCATTGGCTCGCGCTCCTCTCACTCTGAACGGGATGTTGCCACCTTCTTTGACTGAGCGCACAGCCAGATAGTAGCTCAGGCCTGAGGCGAAATCACGCCTTATTTTTGAAGGACTTTCTACATATTTCTATTGTAGTTAGAGGGTTACATCCAATGCCAACATGTAGAGGAAGGGTGAAAATAGTGATATTCATCAAAAAACGCATTTTGGCTGGGGTGTCGCTTCACCCCTTCTAATGCTTAGCGCCTCTTATGAAGGGTACATGTTTTACTGTAGTAAGCACAGATTATTACAGTACTGTAATGTATCTTTAGTAATTAATGAAAAACAAATAAACAATATTGTATCATGAATGAGTCAGTACAGTATACAAACAGTGAGGTGACCCTTTGGGGGAGGGGGTGTTGTGGTCACTTTTACCCCCCAATGGACCCTTTTCCCTGTGGCTGGGGAGGGGTGTAGACAGCCAGGAGGGGAGATTAACACTTACTCAAAGATTATGAAAGGCAGGGGGGTTTTATATTTTTTCGCTTCTAAAATGTCACTGACTTGACTTAGGAGAATGTAACTTGCAGTGCTGGAATTCCTGTAAGACAGCGATTAATTTGAGTATATAAATCCCTTACAGTATATTGCACCAGACATAATAGTTTTAGTACATTTGAGTAAATGTTGTGATAATTTATGTGGTTGCTCAGAAGTTGTGGTTGCAGTTTCAAAGGTTCGTGACATCACTCGTGTATAATGAGTTTCCATATGCCCTGGTTTATTCATTGATCAGTTGTCTAAGTGCAAATGTAGCCCAGTCGAGCCACCATGTATCAATTAATTTTTAAATACAAATTATAATGTAAAATGTTATAAGACAATGGTTTAGTAGTGCTGTTAATGCTTGTGTTGTGTAAGTGTCTTGGCATGTCACTTCACCACCTGACTCCTGAACAAATTCTTCATCAACCTCTTCAAATCCTACAAAGTGCTTGGCAAGCTAAAAAAAAACACACACACACACACACAAATGGGAATTAAGACAACAAGTATCCAGTGAGGGTCTTGTGTGGCTACCAGTACATGGAGGCGAATTAAAAGATCAGCTGTTGAGAAGCTTACCACTTGACAAACACTGGTGCATGTTACTACTCCTTTCCACTCCATCTCTCTAATCATCCACACCTTTCTGCTCTCTCACTTCATATTTTAAAATGTTATGAAATGTAATGTTGAATGGATAAACTTTGCTCATTTTTACTTATACTTATTACAATCTCCCTAAAAATACTTCAGCTTTCTTGTTTACTCAAGACATCTTCAAGTCATGAGACCCACTAATCCCCTGCCCAAGAAAGGGTGACCTGACATTCCATCAGGTCAGTAATATGAGACCACTAATCCCCCACCCCACCCTACCTCTACCTGACATTGAGTCAGGTCAGGTCCCCCCAAAAATACTTTAACTTTCATCTTTATTTAAGACATTTTCAGAAAATTCTCTTGATTCTTAACCTCGGATATTGGGGTATTTTTGTCATTGGGGAATTGGACCCTATTTTTCCCATAGTGAATGTTCTTTTATTCAAGATTTGTAAATTCACTTAACAAATGTTTTTTGGAACCTAACACATTCATATCTCAAGGAATGCCTGTACAGTACTCCCTCTTTATCGACGGGGGTTACGTTCTGTAGACGGCCGTCGATAAAGAAACCATCGATACCGTGATGGTTACGAAATTTTTCTAACTATTATTAGCATATGTTGAATAAATGTACCTTTAAGCATTAATGCGTTTCCTTTACACATAACCTTAAATAATAGTGTATAAATAATAATATAATAAGTGGACAAAAATACTAGCAAACTTACGATTTCATTTATTGAAGTAAACATCGGTCCTTACAGTAAACAATACAGCTTGGCTGATGTCTGTGTTCAGGGAAGGCGGGCCGCGGGTAGACGCTAGTCACGCCACTAGTGCCGCCTAGCGGCGAAAGTACAAACAAGGCCCGCAGAGTTCAAATAAAGCCAAAATAAAAATCCGTCTAAATAATCCGTCGATAAAAAATCCGTCGATAAAGAGGGAGTACTGTACTATACAGCTGCTCCTCGACCTACGACGGGTTTAGGGACCCAAATCCAGGCCTAAGTCGAAAATGCTTAAATAATACATAGAAAATCTAAAATGGGTGTCTCTCTCTCTTCTCAGCACCACAAAAATCTCACTTTTAAGCATGCCAGCCATTTTAAAGTGGATTACAAACGAAAATTTTGTCAGTACACAGCGCAATCACTAATGTTGGAACTCGAAAATACGTAATTTGACAAAATTTTGGTACGACTGAGGCGGTCGTATGTCCGGGTGGTCGTAGGTCGAGTATGTCGTAAGTCGAGGAGTAGCTGTACTGTAAACCCTTGAAGATCCAGACTAAAAAGTGGGATCACCTGTCTGAAAAAGCCGATTGTCCGTATCTTCCGGTGAATGTAGTAAATGTATAAAAACGATAAATAATTATATAAAAAAACTCCAAAAATACAGTACTGTATTTTGTGGCATATAAGACGAACCCCCATTTTAGCAGGGAGTATGTAGGAAAAATTTGTGTGTATTTTCCTCCTGTAGCCATAGTTTTCGTAAAATAATATATAGTGCAGTACTCTGTACCAGGAAATGTGAGGAATAAATAAGAATAATACCAACAAAAAATACTGTACACTATTGTCAAATCAGTAAATAAAATCCAAATTAAAGTTTAACACAGTTGCCATTTGCATATGCAGCTGCTCCCCGACTTACGATGAGGTTAGGGACCCAAATCCAGATCGTAAGTCGAATTGGTCGTAAGTCAAAAATGGTTAAATAATACATAGAAAATCTAAAATGGGTGTCTCTTTTTCTTCTCAGCACCACAAAACTCTCACTTTTAAGCTTGCCAGCCATTTTGAAGTGAATTACAAACGAAAATTTTGTCAGTACACTGACGTTGGGACTCAAAAATACGTAATTGGACAAATTTTTGGTGCAATTAAGGCAGGTTGTAAGTCGGGGAGGAGCTGTATTGTACTCCGTTTTACCATCGTAACGAAGACCAGCTGGGACACCGATTCCCTCGCAACACTTCGCCTCCTACGCTCTGCACCCTCCACTCCTCTCTCACTGAGCCAGCTAACTTATGTGCAAAGAAATGTACAGTATATTCCCGTTGTGTTTGCACCTTAGGACAATTATTTCTTTTACCTTTTTCAGAATTTGTATGTAGGATGATGTGTGCATGTAACAGAGTAAAAATTAACGATGAAAATTACATACAGTAACACCTCGATAAATGGGACTTCAATATATTGGAATTTGCTGTTTTTGGACTCTGAGATGCTCTGGTCACCAGAAATACTATTAAAAAAGGGGGGGGGGGAGATTGTTAAAAAAAAATCTTATGAAATGAACCACTTACTGAATACTGTACAGTGGTCTAATCAGATTTGCTGTAGGCCTACCGAGAACTAAGACACATTAGTATGTAGGCAGGCTGGGGCTGATCAGGTGTTGCCACATTCGTCAGGTTTATTTATTGATTCAGTATTATATTTTCATATGATTGGCTTCTTATGGTTTATGGTTCATCATGATTAATATAACATCTTTAGTAATAGAGAAAAAATGCAATACTAAATGGGAACTGGAAGCTGACAGAAATCAGTCCTGTCCATATGGTATTGTAGGAGATAGCGACTGCACCCTCCCCTCCTTCACCAAGAGATCACTACACAAACGTGTATACAGTTTCTCCTCGACTTTCGACACATTCGACTTACGATAACCCGGACATACGGCGGCCATGGTCGTTTAAAATATTTTTCACATTACTTATTTTCGAGTCCCGACGTTAGTGATCGCACTGTATACTGACAAAATTTTCATTTGTAATTCCCTTTAAAATGGCTGGCAAGCGTAAAAGTGAGAGTTCTCGTGGTGCTGAGAAGAAAAAGAGACACCCATTTTAGAATTTCTATGTATTATTTTCGACTTGCGACCTGGTCGTCAGGACGGAACCCCATCGTAAATTGAGGAGAGACTGTAGTTCATGAAGCACAAGTCAACTTGTGGCATGGATGACTCATTAATGAGTAATACGGTTTAAAATCAAAAGATTTTCAGGGAATTATTCGTATATACGTACAAACACAGTATTTATAAAAAAATAATAATAATGATGGACCATCCAACCTTTTGCAATTTATAAATCTGTTATTTCTAATTTCCATTCATTTTCATGAATGTATTTTATAAATTTCGAGAAAAGGGCCCTAGCTTTTAATCTGATACAGCAATACACACACCTCCAACATTTATTATTATATATTCTCGTATGATCAGCCACTTATGGTGTATGCTTTGTCATTTATAATATAAAATATTAAATACTGTACTATGACATGTATAGAAAAATTACAAACTATTGCTTCATGGGTCCTCTGTGCGTGGGTGGCAGGAAGCTGAGACGCTCGGGATAACTTTGGTCGGAGGCTCACGCGCTGTGATTGGTTAATGCTGTCATGTGACCTCTTGGGACATCTGTAATTGGCTGATGTATCTTGTAGATACACCTCAGGCTAGCCTCAGGGCAAGCTTAGTGCATAATTCTTTGTCACCAGCCCCCCTACAAGGTTCATCTGTTGCTCGCTACTGATTTTTTGTGCAGTTTGTTGTGCAGTACTGTACATAGGACACAATTAACCTACAACACAGCATTTAAGCCTCCCACACAGGGAGGTACTACCGCCTGGGAAGATATTGGAAGCATAGTGTTGTCTAATGGTAGAACCTGCTGCTATTAGGCATAACAAAAATTGTGACCAAGTCCCAGGTTGCTGATCTGACTTTCTGCCTCATTTACACACGGTTGCAGGGTCTCAATTGTTTCTCTTACTTTGACAACACAACATGCATACAGTACATCGTTTCTTAATATTGATTTTTTTTTAATTTTATTATTAATATTAATAATACTGTATTATTATTATTAGTAGTAGTGTAATATTTTATTTAAATTTTTTATTAGATTTTGTTAGTACAGTAGTTATTATTGTTATTATTATTATTATTATTATTATTATTATTATTATTATTATTATTATTATTATTATTGTTATTATTATTATATTTTTGCCCCCCAGGCCCTGATGTGGGTCATTGACCCGTGCCCGGGTGGGCTAATCCTTGTAAAAAAAAAAATAAATAAATAAAAAATAATAATAATAGTAATAATAAATATTGTATTGTTAATGACAGTACAGTACAGTAGTTTGATGAATAGTACTGACAATTGTAGTACGCTATTATTCATCAAACGACTGTCATTGACGATGCAATATTGCTTATTTATTAATTACCGTATTTGCCGGTGTATAAGACACATTTTTATTTATTTCTTAATGCATCACAAATTACCCTGCATCTAATGCACCCGTTTTATGGATGGGAGGCCGAGCTCCATAGGCGGAGGTGCCTAGTTAGGGAGTCTGGGACGAGCAGTAGTCCACTAAGCACAAAACTTGTGTTACTAATAATATTACTAATAATAAAATACCGAAAAACAAGCCAATTCTCACAATCTATTATCACGAACTTACGGCAAATTTGCTGAAGACGTAAATAATGGCTTAACGGCAGAGGGAAGCTCACAACATCTCATTGTACCTCCTTCCTCACCATACGTAACCCACACAAGATACACGTCTTCCATTATTTAAGGACTGTATTACTTTTAAGAAATAGTTGTTTATTATCTAAATGAAAAATGCTCCTAGAAAGATTAAGAAATGTTAACAGAAAGTTCAGCCACCAGTCAGCCATTTGCAATGAGTCGATGACGTCAAAACAATAGCAATGGTGCTACATCCTGGTGGCAGATCGCGGCAACACAAAACATCACAGACAAAAATACGAGTTTCACATCCTGTTGGTAATTCTCTGATCAGAGGTAGAGTTGGGTTAGTATAATATTACTATACTGTACTGTATATGATTTCCTACTTGATTCCAGTATACATTGTATTTACATGCACAAAATCATATGTTTCCCCCAACAAAACCACTTTAAAATCACTTTCAATAATTGTATGGCAAAACGTACTTAAAAAAAAAATTGCACAAAATATCCTTGTAAAATAGGGGTGCGTTTTATATGCCGGCAAATACGGTAATACCACAACACCACCCCCAGACACCCTAACACAACCCACACACCCCCATATTGTACGACATAAATTTATGCGTGGTTAACTACATGGTGGTGAATTAAAAGATCGGCTGTTGAGGAGCATAGTGCCTGGCAATACTGGTGCATGTTACCACTCTTTTCCACTCCATCGCTCTAGTCACCCACACCTTTCAGCTTTTTCATTACACATTTTAAAATTTTATGTAACGTAATGTTGAAGGAATTCAATGTGATAAGTGTAAGTACTGGGTATAAAAAATACTGTATTTTAGCCTTCATGTTAATTCAAG
This sequence comes from Homarus gammarus, assembly GCA_958450375.1. Taxonomy (NCBI): domain Eukaryota; kingdom Metazoa; phylum Arthropoda; class Malacostraca; order Decapoda; family Nephropidae; genus Homarus; species Homarus gammarus. Next base: position 3,212,597 of record CAUDMG010001186.1, on the reverse strand, counting down.
ACATCTTCAGGTCCTAATCCCCCACCCAACAGTGGGTCACCTGACATTGTATCAGGTCAGTAATATGAGAGCATTAATATCCCACCCTACCTCCACTTGACATTGGAGTGGAAAACCCCCCCAGTCTTTGCTGTAACACACAGCTTCATTCATGACCATATCATATTGAATTTTCCTTTAGACTTGGAAAACTCCCCAGCACACAGAAACATTCTGAGGATGTGGGCTGGTGTTTGTCTGTGCAAGATGCATAGTTCAGACACTTGGAAAGTTTTTTCTATTAACCGGAAATATTTCCAGGGATGGGTGATTTTCCGGGTTTGAGAAAGTCGTCTGGTTAGCCGGAAATCTCTCATCCCCGGAAGTGCGCTGCACCAATTGTTCCTGTTAATACATACATACAGTGCATACATACATACGGGAATTAGCCTACCCGGGCACAGGTTGAAAGACCCACAACGGGGCCTGGGGGCCGAAAAAATAAGAACAGAAAGAGGTTAAAAAAGAAAAGAAAAGGTTATACTGTGTTAACTAAACTGTGGTACTGTATTTTTCTCTTGAATTTCTTTATCTCCTCCTTAAAGGCAAGCATTCTGTATGTGTGTAAGGAATTTGTCCCTTCATGTTCTTTTGTTGTTAAAAATTAGTTTACAATTCCTTACCAGAAATTTAATGAATATTTATGAATATTATTTATATGAATTTTTTAATTATGTATGTGTTTGGTAAAGATTATTTGTGTCTTGAGTTTTTTCTAACTTTGTGAAAATACTTTTATTTTCATTAAATTGAAATTGGGCAAATTAGCTTAAAAATTATGCAGATTATGAAATCATGCATAATACTTTAGCCAGTTAAAGCATTAAAGAGTTCAGTACAGTACCTGCTGCAGTTGAAATTTTGAAAATGCTTTAATTGTTGTTAGTGTGTGTGTGTGTTTATCTATTATGTCTTATTTAATGTCCTTACGTGAGTGAAATTACCTATGATAAGGTATGTGTGACATTTCAGTGATTACCAAATGTTTAATATATACATCCTGAATTAACAGATATGATCACATCCGCCCAGACCACCATAATCAATCAGATTATACTGAGCAAGAAGATCCTACTGGAGGTACCCCTTGCTCTCAGGCCATGTTGGATGGCAGATTTGACCTAAGACATCGAGATGGTCATCAAGAAACAAAAATGCAGTCTAGTCAACCAAGTGCACTTGGTGTAAGGTGAGGGCTGTTACTGTGTGTAGGCATATATCTATTTAAAAAGTAATATTTTATGCTTTTAAACATGGTCCCATGGCAGAAATTAACTCTTACCAGTATTCAGCAAACTACAATACACCTGTTCCAAATACTACTTATCTTTTTATTCTCAGTGGAAATTTCAAATTATATACAGTGCTGTAGGCTCATCACTTTTGCGGAACAAAAGTGATGAACATAGTTTACATGTTAAAAGGTCAATTGGTACTGGGCAAAACCTCTTCCACCCCCCACTTTTCCCCAATAAAGCACCCAAACTCTGCCTGAATTTCTGGATATATTTTAAAATTTATTATTAAGTTCACTTACACGACCTTTTTTAAACTCGCATCTTTCCCCATCACAGGAAATAGTATGTCCATGTAGAAATCTCGCCATCATTTAAAGGTAAAGCAACATCTCTCTCACACACACACACACACACCCACCCACCCACCCACCCACTCTCTGTGTGTGTTCCATTTACATAAAATTGGGATTTCAGAATGATAGTAACTGCCTGTTCACTTCCTAGACCTCAATAACAGGAACGTGTGTTTACATTTACCATCCTAAATATACAATACAAATAATAATCTCACTTTGTTATGAAAAGGAATAAACAATTATAGTCAAGTTAATATGAGTTAGTGAATTAATGTCTTATTACCACTTTAAGGGCTTTGGTCACAGTAGGTATGGTTCACTGAACTTTTATTCTTGTAAACAAACTCAGGGTAGATGACATGCAGTGATGATGGTGGTATAGTACAGTACAGTATGTACTAATGGTAATTTTGACTTAGGGTACTTCTTTGTTTATTAATTGTTGAATTAATTTTGAATGAGTTTGGATGCTTTTTTATTTTATGTTTGTTTGTTTTTACTTGCAGGGCATATTATATAGTAACCTTTATCGCAAAACTTTCTATAATGGTGGAATTTTTGGCTGTACAGTATGATGAACCTGGGTATTAAAATAAAATTTCCATAAGTGAGAAATTCCATGTACAGTGGTGCCGTGTATCGAGGACTTCCAACAATAATTTTCCTTTGACCTATCTCAGGTACTGCTTGCATCAACTCATCCCAGAACTTGTCCCTTCTCTTCCTCACTTAGTCCAACCTGTGGGGTACAGGTATATGCAGATATAAGTCACCAGATTCTTGCCCAACAGAAGCTTCAAAACATTTATAGGAATTAATTCATGCAGTAAAGGATAAAATAGTACAGTGGTCCCTCGGTTAACGAGCTCCTCGGTTAACGAGATTTCAGTTAACGAGTTACCTCCCATAAGATTCTTAACTTCTGTTAATGAGCAATCCCTCGATTAACGAGTTTCTTACGAGCCGACCTCAACATGTTTTCGCTTGCACTTGGCGGTCAACCAGCTGTAGTATTAGTCCGCCAATACAGTAATCGGTTCTAGGGCTTAAATTCCTTACTATTATATTAAATATCAAGAAGTTTATACTATTCAATAATTTTAAAAGTTCAATATTAAATTTTTTAGTCATTTTAACAAATATTGAACATAATTGAAGGTAAGGTCACTAGTTTCTGGCACGCTATCCAGCCTGTGAACACACCAAACAAGCATTAGTCTCTCTCTGTTTTCAGTGGAGGTAACATCTTGCTTGAGACTCTTCAACTAAATGCTTTTTTTCTGTGTTTCCAAGCAAATTATTGGTCATTTTGAAATTTATTTTACATATTGACAATAAATAGTGCAGTGTTATTTTAAAGAAAATATTCTTTATTTACGGCTAGTTTAAACTTAAAAGATAATGTGTTGACATTGTTTGAATCCAGCATGGGGCCTAAGAGATCAAGAAAAGCGATTTCAATCCAAACCAAGCAGGAAATTATTAAGAAACATGAAGAAGGCATTAGAACAAATGCGTTATGCAAAGAATATGGCATGTCGACATCAACTTTGTCAACAATTCTTGCACAGACAAACAAATTTAAAGAAGTGAAAGTGAGAGACAAATCTACCAGAGTGTTTAAAGGTAGAGTTCTAATTTCAGAAACAGAGAGGTTACTTCTCATCTGGATTAGGGAAAAGGTGATGAAAGGTGATTCAGTTTCTACTGATTTCATTTGTGAAAGAGCCAGGGAGATTTACGAACATTTAAAGACAGATCAACCTGGTTCTTCAGGCACAGAATTTGAAGATTTTTGGGCCAGCAAAGGCTGGTTCAAAAAATTTAAGAAAGGAAGTGACATTTTCAGTGTTATTAGGCATGGCGAGGCTGCTAGTGCTGATAAGGAAGGGGCAGCAAAGTGTTGAGTGGAATTTAAAGAACTGATGGAAGAAAATTATTTTCCACAGCAAGTGTTCAGTGTGGATGAAACTGGGCTGTTCTGGAAAAAAGATGCTCTAAAGAACATTCATCACCAGAGATGAAGCCTCTTTACCTGGGCATAAACCCACGAAAGACCGTCTCACTCTATTGCTTGGTGCCAATGCTTCAGGGGATTTCCGACTGAAGCCTATGCTTGTCTACCACTCTGAAAACCCCAGGGTGTTCAAGCAACAGAAAGTGGTAAGAGCAAAGCTTGGAGTTTATTGGAAGTCCAACCGTAAGGCATTGGTGACAAGACAGCTCTTTAATGAATGGGCTGTTGAGGAGTTTTGCCCTTCTGTCAAGAGCTACCTAACCACCAATAAACTCCCTTAAAAGGCTCTTCTCCTCATGGGTAATGCTCCTGGTCATGACCCTGACCTTGCCAGAACTTTGGAGTATCAATTTGACTTTGTGAAAGTGTTGTTTTTGCCTCCCAACACTACATCAATCATACAGCCAATGGACCAGAATGTGATCAGCAACTTCAAGAAGTTGTACATGAAGAAAATGTTTAGGTGGTGTCATCAGGCAACTTTCAATGATCCTGAACTCACACTGAAACAATTCTGGAAGACACAATTCAACATCCTGGAGGCTGAAAAATTGGTTGTGTCATCATGGCAAGAAGTCTCCACTAGGTCCCTCAATTCTTCATGGAAAGCACTGTGGCCATCAGTAGTCCATGATTTTGAGGGATTTCAGGATGACACAGAGTTGGACCAGGGGATTGCGTCCATTGGCCAGTCATTGGGCCTTGAAGTGGAAGAGGATGATGTCGAAGAGCTTGTGATGTTTCATGAGGGGGAACTTACTCCTGATGACTTGAAGCAACTGGATGAGATGTTAGAGGCTGACAATGGTGAGGAGGAAATGGAAAGTGATCACCATATGTCAACTTCAGAGTTTAAAGATGTGATTTACCACTGGGAGAAGTTCAGGGAACTGGCTTCAAAGCACCCAGATGTGGAAAAATCTGAACTAACTTTGTGTCATGTTGAGGACACAATGGTCTCCTTTAAACATAATTTAATGGTGAGGAGGAGAGATGCCCCACAGACCACAATTGACACTTTCTTCAGTGAAAGGCAGAGGGAACAAGATGCTATCCCTCAGCCTTCCACTTCAAGAAGGAGAGAGGATGATGCTAGCCCTCAGCCTTCCACTTCAAGAAGGAGAGAGGATGTTCATGGTGGAGAATCTGTCAGTCCAGAGGTTCCTCACATTTTCATGGAAGGTGACTCACCTTCCAAGAAGCAGTAAAATGCTTCTCCTCCACCTCCACTTCCTTCTCTTCTCCCTTCTCCTCCTCCACCTCCCACTTCAAATTCACATCAGCATCCAGGAGCCTTCTACATACACACCTCAAAGTAAGTGTAATTTTCTACCTTTTTTGTTGAATTTAGGCAATTTTCGGTGAGCTGGAACCAATTACCCAAAGCCCATTGAAATAATGGTTTTGGTTAACGAGATTTTCGGTTAACGAGCAACCTGCTGGAACGGATTGTGCTCGTTAACCGAGGGACCACTGTACAGTAATTTTGAGAGGGAAATGAGGAAATAAATGTGAAAAAATATTTTGTTGCTGACTTTAGGTATGCTTACAAAAATAGTGTCTAGATATAACTACTGATGAAGAAATAAGGAGTGTACATGTACAAATAGGTAAGGACATTTTTCCTGAAAATACTGTACTGGGTAGTATGTCAGGGCCAACATGCATAGATTGTATTGTATCACTTTCATAAATTTGGTAGTGTCGTAGCAGTCTTTGACCTGTAGTATCAATCTCTTATTGCTGGAAGTATTGAAGCTAAGAATGACGAGGCTTCTTTAAATACAGAAGTACAGTCGTAGTCAAAAGTGATTATCAACTCCTCCTACTACCATATCTGCGACGAAGGGGGAGGTATTGATGGGGGGAGAGCTATTGGTGGCGGGCCCATGTAAAGTAGGAGGGTGCAAGTCAAGGGCCACATACATAGTAAGAGTGTATGTGATATTAGAATTATCTTTAACATCAGAAGGTGTTAAGGTTGGTGGATATAGCTTGATGTTGACTGCCTTAATGACCCTGGCAGTTGATAGGTCTAATGCCCAAATAACCAACGGATGTCCAGGGAGAGACTGGAGATGGTTGGTCAACAGACGTCTTCCTGCTTTATACACCTTGGCTGGGGTTCCATCAGTCCCTGAGGCTTTATTATTTTTCATCTGTTTGATGATAAAAGCTGCCTGATCCAGGGATGGAGGATAACTGAGGTGGGTTAGCTCTGGATACTGAGGGACCTGCTAGGTAATCAGGACATCCACATTGGTGTTTTGGTTAAGCAATGAATGGTAGTGCTCTCTCCAGTGCTGAAGGATGCCTTAATCGTCTTTAATTAGGGAGTTACCTTCGGATGAACGGAGGGGGACTGCGCCATGAGTGATTTACCCCTAAAATGTTTTAGTGGAATTTAAAAATTTGTGCATCTTGTGCTGATATGCAAATTTTTCTGTTTCACATGCTTTATTTTTAAGCCAGTCATTCTTGAGATTGCGAAGTTTGTGCTGGGCCACCACTTTCTTCTTGCGGTAGGTATCAGCTTTGGTCTGAGACCGAGGGTTGTTCTGCCAGTCAGTTAAAGCGGCACGTTTATCCTCAACGATTACATTGATTGATGAGTCATTTTCATCAAACCAGTCCTGGTGTATTCTCTCGATCTGGTTGAGGGTCTCTCTGCAGGTTTTTGTCTTGCCAGTGTCGAGAATATTCCATTCGACACTGGGATTTGGGTTATTTGTTGTCGGGTTGTTTATCAGCTTCTGTTCGAGAGCTGCTCTCTGAAAGTATGTGCTACCACTGGATCCTCGAGATGCTCAGTGTTGAAATCTTTTATGTAGGTTTGCTGCCTTCGCTGTTTTGATGCGACGTGAAGTGATAGCTTGGCTCTGACGAGCCGATGATCAGTGTTGCAGTGGTCTGAGCCGTGCATGGCTAGGGTGATGAGGACAACTCGGCGATCTCTTTCTCTGACAATGATGTAGTCAACAAGATGCCAATGTTTGGATCGTGGGTGTTGCCACGAACCCTGGAACTTGTCCTCCTGCCTAAACAAGGTATTGGTGATAGTGAGGTTGTTTGCATCACACTTGCTGAGAAGGTGTAGGCTGTTGGGATTGCAATTGCTCAGTCCATTTCTCCCTATGGTTCCCTGCCATATGTCAACATCTCTGCCAACTCGGCCATTGAAGTCACCAAGGAGCACAACCTTATCTTCTCTGGGGGTAGAGGTTAGCACTCTGTTGAGGCCGGCATAAAAGGCCTCATTGATGTCATCCTCTGCGTCTAGTGTTGGGGCGTATGCTTTGATGAAAAAGACATGACGTGAATGATTCACTGGGACTTGGGGTGTCATGAGGCACTCGTTGATCCCAAAAGGCATTTCAGTTAGCCTATGTAGGATGCGTTGGCGAATGGCAAAGCTAACTCCATAAATGCAGTTTCTCTCCGCAGCAGGCTTACCTTTCGAGAAGAAGGAATAGCCAGACCCCTGTTCTGTGAGTTGACCCTCATCTGGGAGCCGGGACTCTAATGGCTGCTATGTCGATGTTATACCTAGCCAGCTCTTTTTCCACAAGGGCAGTTCTTCTTTCAGGATGCTCATTTGTGCCAGTATCCAGAAGGGCCCTGACATTCCATGCAGCGACCGAAAGAGGGAGGTTGTATAGTTTGGATTTGTGATTATGATTGTGTTTTCGACCACATAAGGATGACCTTACTGGGTGCGGTTGCCCACCACCACTATGAACAACAACTCATCAACAACACTCGCCACCCCCATCAACAACACTCGCCACCCCCATCAACAACACTCGCCACCCCCATCAACACTCGCCACCAACAACAACAACACTCAACATCATTACCACAAAATCACCAACAACAACACTCACCACCACCACCAACAACAACAATAACAACGACACTCAACATCATTACCACAAAATCACCAACAACACTCACTACTACCACCACCACCACCAACAACACTCACTACTACCACCACCAACAACAACTACACACACCTTCACCACTGACAACACTCACCACCATCAATAATAATACTCACCACCACCACCACTTATAACATCACTCACCTCTACCACCACCAACAACACTCATCACCACCACCACCACCAACAACAACAGTACTTACCACCAATAACAACAACAGCACTCACCACCAAAAACAACAACAGTACTCACCACCACCAACAACAATAGTACTCATCGCCAACAACAGTACAGTAAGTCCCCAAGTTACGTACATAATGGGGACCAAAAGGTTGTACTTAACTCGAAATGTACTTAACTCGAAAATCCCCCAACCCTATAATGTTATCTGGAAAATCCTGTGCTGTTTTCCAATCAGCACTCGCCGCCTCACCAGTCACTCGAACATTATGCAGCCTATTTCGCACCTTGAATCGGTTAAACCACAGTATCATCAGGGTGATCTTTCTTTAGGTCATTGAAAAGACTTAGGGCTTTCTCCTGAATCATACTGAGACACAGAGGCTTACGTTTTTGTGTGCAGTCCTCGATCCACAGCGCAAGATATTTTTCAATTTCTTCCAGAACCTTCCCTCTTCTTTTAGTTATAATCGTAGATTGCATTGGCACTGCAGATTTCACATGTTCCTTGATCTTTTCTTTGCCCTTATCAATTGTATTAACAGTTGACCGACTCAGGTTAAATTTGCGGGCAACATTGGTCAACTTTTCACCACTTTCAAGCAGTTTTATTATGTCCATTTTTACCTCTAGTGAGATTGCTTGACGTTTCGTAGCACTCCCACTGGCTTCACCACTCTTACGCTTTACACCAGTCATTGCACACAGAGTAAAGTGTACAAAATAGGGCAGAAATTCACAGGAGAAGTACTGTATGCACAATGACCACACTTGTTGTTTTGGTGCGTCTAGCGTGTCGTCTGCATGGTCAGTGATAGTGGCGGCGCGGTGCGGCTGGCTCGCCCGCCAAATTTAAAAATTGCTCGCCCTTTTAAGACAATATTTTTGCAATTAAAGACTTCAGAAACGATGTACGTATCGGCCGTTTGTACGTAATTCGGATGTACGTAATTCGGGGACGAACTGTACTCACTACTACCACCACCAACAACAACAGTACTCACTACCACCACCACCAACAACAGTACTCACTACCACCACCAACAACAACAGTACTCACCAACAACAACAGTACTCCTCAACACCACTCGCCACCAACAACAACACTTGTCATCACCAACAACAGTATTACTCACCACAACACTCACCACCAATAACAACTATCACCACCACCAACAACAACACCACTCACCACCACCAACAACACCACTCAACACCACTCACCACCACCACTCACCACCACCAACAACAACACTCACCACCACTATCAACAATAACACTCACCACCACCAACAACAACACCACTCACCACCACCACCAACAACAACAACACCACTCACCACCACCACCAACACTCACCACCACCAACACTCACCACCACCAACAACACCACCACTCACCACCACCAGCAACACCACTCACCACCACCAACAACACCACTCACCACCACCAACAACACCACTCACCACCACCAACAACACCACTCACCACCACCAACAACACCACTCACCACCACCAACAACAACACCACCACTCACCACCACCAA